>QLNU02015360.1:6953455-6964820 GCA_006491805.2 Dysdera silvatica | reverse complement strand
AAAACGTAAATGTTGACATGAACACAGAATCATTTATAACAAATAAAAAAATTGAATTTGTTCATAAAACTGAATTTTTGGGAATTCAATTAAATGACAAATTAAACCGGAATGTCTATACACGCAATGTAACTACAAAAGCAAGTAGGGCATAGGAATTTTAAGAAGAATGGGTAATTTTTACAAAAAAAACCGTGCATATAAGTTTACTATTCATTAATACATAGTCATATATGATATCGTGAAGAAAACCGCTGCTAAAATGCAAGGCATTGTTGCAGGAGATGAAAGAACCAAGTGTGAACGTGTCTAAATCTACAACCATGATACAACTTCAAAAATTGGGTTTTAAATCACGTGCAGCTAAGACAAAACCACCTGAGTTCTCAGCAAAAAGCTACTAGAGTGAGATAGCGAAAAGACTGTTCTGGCTGGGGAAAAGGTGCATTTTAGTAATGAAAGTATGATTTATTTGCAGCATAGTCATCAGGGAAAATATATACGTTTTGCGTCCCAAGCAAGAAGCATTTCATAAAAAAATGCATGAAAATTTCGATGAAATTTGCAATTTCTATAATAGCATGGTCTTATATGACCACAGGATGCAGGTGAAGGGTATGAAAAAGTCCAGACAGGTATATTATGATAGGTATGAAAGGTTTTATCAATTCCGAAGTATGCCAAGGAATTTTCAAGCACTTTATATGAATGATATCGGAAGATTTATGTCATGGGGATTTTTTAGCACAATTCAGCTTCTTGGCACATTTCCGTTTGCTTTTGCAGGTTTTACGGCGCACGGACAGCAAAGGTCATGCTGCGTCGGGATCTAGAGTTTTCCAATAAATCTTAAGCTCTTAAGATCTAGGGAACCAGCTCCAGGACTAGAGTGAGCAGTTAGTCGGCAAGCCTTTTCGATATGCTTTTAAACTCACTACTACCTCTTTGGGGCATTTAGTAGTGAGTTTCGATATGCTTTTAAACTCACTACTAAATGCCCCAAAGAGGTAAATCCAATTCCTTGGCAGGGAAAAATCACTACGTTTAAACTCTATTAAAAATTTGAATTTGTTTCTAGTCTGAGAACCCCTTTGGAGAAATTTTGATAAGAAAGACTGTAAAACGCTAACAAATTACCGTTTAAAAGTTGTCACGACAATCACGGTGGACTCAATAAAGTGTTAATTAACACGTTGTTTCCGTTTAAGGCTTTGTACATATATTTTCGTATTATTCTCATGTTTTAACCACGTTAAAAGATATTCTAATTTTGCAAATAACAGTTTTCTTATAATAAATATGATAACATAATTTACAAAGTACATAAATTTAGGTGATGCTAATTCGTATCTTATACTAATTATTTTTATGCAGCAAAAATTAGAATTATAAACCATCTTCCTGGATTATTCTAATATTTTTTAATTGCAGTTATACATAATTCAACATTACAACATTACAACTACCTCGTTGTAATGTTGAATTATACATAATTCAACATTACAACGAGGTCCAAGTGCTTTGGGGTGATTATGTGGGTCTGAGAAAGAGACAAAAGATCCGAGGGGAATAGTCTAGGAATCTGAAATATTCCAGGAGAAAGCTTCTAATGTTTCGTTCACGACTGCGGAAGTGAATCCAGTATAATTAGCACTTCCAACAGTTCACAGTTACTAATTATTGAATTTAGTTCCACATTCTATCCATGCTTACGGAAGTAAATGCAATAATTAGCACAACTGTGAACTCTTGAAAGGTTTACACGTGCCGTCGTTTATGGTTACTCCAAATTCGTTACACTTTTTTTGCCTTTTAATTTCTTGTTCCTTTTGAGATGTTTCTGAGGAAATTAAAAAAAAACGATTTTACATTGGAATTTTCAACATTGCCTTGCGTTTTAAACAGTTACGAATTGCGATCATTATAGCGAAAGATAAAACTATGATTTCCAAAAGAGAGATGAATGATTTTTATCAATACAAATTAGTTTTAAAAGAACTTATCTCTGCTTTGGACATTCATGGCTTCTGTTGCAATATCTCGACACATAAATATCCGATAAAAGAAAATGGCCACATCTCCGATTTATTTCGATCTAGTGGCTCCCGACTTCCATTATCGCACTGTGCTAACTAAGTTAATAAGAACGCAACATTTCATGATCTAAATCGCGTATGCATGATTTCGAATTTTTAATTTTGGAGCGAAAGGTTGTATGAGAATTACCCTGATGAAAGTAGCTTCCATATTCTTCGGTTCGGCTAGAAATGGAGGCTCGTCTTTTAATTAGATTCAGGACAGAATTGTATAGAGAAGATATACAATACCCTAGGCTAACATTGACGGTCGGGGAGTCGCCGAATCAAGACCAGTTTGCGGCACGTTCATTTTATTCTCTCGGACTTTAAAGAATAATATTAAGCTACAGCATGAGCCAAAACCGTGAGATTTATCCTTTGGATTCAAACAATTTTCGAATAATCTTCCGCTTTGTAAAACTGGAAATTACAAAATTTAGTAACTGCATTTCTTAAAATTAATTTCAGATTTGAATTTTAAAGTTTTCTGTTTCATTGCGGAAATATTTTGGCTCTTCGAACCAGAAGCAGAGATGGTAGATTTACAGAAGTTTAACGAAACAATACAGAGTTTCACCAGGAGATTCCATAACAAACAGTTATTTCGACACTGGCGTAAGGTTTAAAAACACGACGTTTCGGGAGCCAACTGCTCAGTCGTCTTAAATCGTCCAGACTACTTAAATAAAGTCTCTACACTCTTATCTGATACAAATACATACACCCACATCACAAAAGACCCTACACAAACAATTCAATCCAAAATGAACTCTCTCCTTCTAAAACTCTATAAATCTAAAAAACTTACATTTAATCTCTACGACTCTTTAAAATGCACTTCCGGCCGCTTACCATCCTTCTACGGATTACCTAAAATTCATAAACAAAATATTCCTCTTAAAACTATAGTTAGTTTTTGCAGCTCTCCTACATATAACCTATCAAAATATATTGCACGTCTACTCTCTCCTATAATCGGTAATAACGACTACACTGTTTCTACTAGCCAATCCTTCTGCACCTCTTTAAATAACCTACAACTTGACGACGACGACCTCATGGTCTCATTCGATGTAATTTCTCTCTTCACTTGCATTCCCACATCACTTGCAATCGACACCGCACTTACACGCCTCCAAAATGACACAACACTACATGAACGCACTTCACTAACACCTCACGACATCTGCACATTGTTGAAATTTTGTCTGGACTCTGCTGTGTTCTCCTCAAATGGTTCTATCTATAGACAAGTTTTTGGCACTGCCATGGGATCTCCGGTCTCAAGTGTTGTAGCTAACTTGGTTATGGAGTCATTTGAGGAAACTGCTTTATCTTCACCGAATTTTAACATTAAATTCTGGAAAAGATACGTCGACGACACGTTTGTTGTACTTAAAACTAATACACTCCAAAGCTTCTTCCATTACCTTAATAACTTAAACTCACATATAAAATTCACATACGAAACAGAACAGAACAATAAACTCCCTTTCCTAGACGTTCTTGTACACAGATCTCACGATAACTCAATCTTCACCTCAGTTTACCGTAAACCCACACATACAGACAGATATCTCGATTTTAAATCGCATCATCCAACATGCCACAAAGCTTCCGTTGTTAAAACATTAAGTCTTAGAGCGAATTCTCACTGCAGTAATGAAACACTTTCAAACACAGAAACAAAACACATACACACGGCACTTAAAAATAATGGATACCCTAAACGATTCATTCTCAGAAACTGTAGACCCAATAGTACATCTTTAAACAATACATCTCACACCCGCATATCTATTCCATATATTCACGGCATTTCCGAAACAATCTCTCGCATCCTTAAAGAGGCAAATATCAAAACATTCTATTCCCCTGTCACAACACTTCGCAAACAACTTACAAAAGTTAAAGACCCAGTTCCACCAGAAGATCTCACAGGCGCCATATACCAAATACCATGCAAAGACTGCAACAAACATTACATAGGACAAACAAAAAGAATGATCAAAACAAGAAAAAAAGAACACAAACAAGCACTCGCGAAAGGAGACATAGCCTCACGTCTGGCAGAACACGCTTTACAACACGGACACGAACCCGACTGGGACTCAACAAAAATACTACACCGTCACATCACAAACAAGAATAGTAGACTCTTCTTAGAATCTTGGGAAACTTACAAACTACACGGGAAAGCCATTAATACATCACAACCACTTCCAGAAACTTATAAACAACTCTTACTCTGAAATGTATGAGACATCCCCAAATTAGGTAACCCGCAGTGTGGGTTTCTCATTGGTCCCTATTGGGGTTCTTCCATGATTCTATTGGAGGCCTCCCATTGGTTCTCATTGGGTTTTCCCATTCTGCGGGACTACTCTGATGAAGGGTTTTCCAGAAATTTCAAGTATAAAAAAGAGACAGAAACATAACATCGTCATTACTCCTGATGAAGGACTGCTGCTGATGCGTCCGAAAGCTTGAGTGATCTTTTTCATTGCTATTTTACCAGTGTTTAACCTTTTTATGTAATTTCCTCCCTGGTACCCTGTATTTTATTTCTATAAAAAAAATGGTAGCCGCAGTAATACTTTTCAAAAGGGTAAAAAGTGGAAATCTTTAAATTTAGTAAATCTTAGTTAGTTTTGACAGTTTTTCATTGTTAAATCCATTAAATATTGTGGGAAAAATTAGCAACACTGTCTCGTGCACTAGTGACTAGGCCTTGTGAATGGGTTGCACGTTCCAAAATGCAAAAATCGCGGTGTTTTAGGTAACTTAAATTTCTTTGACTTTTCCCTGTTATCCAGTACCGGTGCTGGCCTTCCTGTAAATATAAGCTCAGCCCCCCAGTGTCTTTTCCTCCTCAGGGAATGAGCAAATTATAAACAACATAAAAGATTGCTTATGCTATTTTTATGCGCACAGATCGCCACCAGATGCCCATAAAACATAGCAGGGGTCGTTCATAAACCGAAGTACGAAAATATTCATAAACTGCGCCATTTTAAACATTTTTCGTACTTTTAAAATAAGTCCGTCATTAATGGCATAATAGGAGCTGAAAATCTGTAATGGTTGGCATCTCTCTTGTATTTATCAAAACTCAGATTTAAGTTGCAACGTTATGTAATACGTTTTCATTTAATTCGATTCGAAAAATATTGTTTGCTTTTGTTGCTTTTTTCTAACTATCATGGATATTTCACCGTGTGGCTAACCAAAACAAAGAGGAGAAAAAATTCCGGACGCAGACCGTAAAATTAAATATTAAACACGAATTTTTTAAGTACATTTCCCGAGGTGCTAAAAATTCAAGTACATTTCCCGATTTTCCTTACGGCTAAACACCCTGAAAATGTAAATTCTCCTTCTGATGATGATATAAGGCACGGTCATGAGCTAGAATACCCCTTTTTGAATTTCTGGCAATTCTTTCTTTTTTTTTTGTAGGAATTGAATCTTCCATACAACGTTTTATATATCGATCCATTACGCCTACGTAAGACAAAATACATGAAACCGAATCGGCAGCGACGAATTACTAAATTACTTTGCACCTTGCGAGAGAGAGAGAGAGAGAGAGAGAAAGAAAAAACAGATGCACATAACCAGATGAATGTCTAGCGTTGTTTACGTCACACCGATATACGCCACTTCGACCTTTCTTTCTGCACTCGCTCTCAGAGTTCGTACAGACAAAGCATGCTTTGATCACGTTTATGTAATTTAGGTGCAATGTCCACACAACGTTAACTTCCACCCCCCATCACCAAGGAATTTTTTTCACATAACTTTTATGTTCACCAGAACATAAACTTAAGGGAAGACACAGGCTTTCATTTTGGGGGGAGTCAAGGACAGAATTTGCAATGGTCTTGGAATAACACCCTTCATTTATCATGAAGGTTGATACAGTTGAAGGTTTTTACAGTGAAAACAACTATATTTGGGGAGGGGTTATAACCCTTGTGACCTGTCCCTGTGTCCGTCCTTGGATAAACTAAAGAATTCATAGAATCCGTAGAATTGACGCTATTGCCTGTAGCTAAAGGAGAAAACCCGTAGAAACTACGGACAATCCGTAGCAATTGGCAGGTATGCATTTTTGTCAATCTCTCTGATATTTGCTTCTTCTAGTGAACGACAAATGAAATCTGTATGAATATTGGCCATCGTAATTCCGCAGTAAAACTACTGTAATTTATGGAAGAAACGCCGCTGAGTATATGAGCTTAAAAGTATAAATTTTGGGGCTGCGGCGTTTCCGATTTTTTTTTCATTTTCCGTTTTCCTTTGCACCGAAGCAATACCGCGTTATACTGAAAATAGTTTAGCCTCTCAGGAAAGTTACGCCAATGTATAAAACTTTTAAATTTTACAAACACTTTTTAAACTGTATCGAATGTTAAATGAATATCGCTAGCCCCATTTACGATGTTACAATGAGATGTTTATGATTTTCCCCGTGTAGTTAATCTCTTTACCGCGAGTGCGGCGATTACGCCATGTGCAACGTCTATCCCATATTTGGCATAGCTATTAACGGGATATTAACTAGACGTTATTTAAAATGCAACATAAACTTTTTATTAATTTCTTTTTACCATCGTAACGACATGAACTCAGCAGACAGGTTGCTTCATTGAACTCCACGGCGAGGTTACAACTCTGTAACTGTTTACCTGTTGCCAGTTCCAGTTAGCATTATTTTACAACCACCGTTGCCATCCGACATAATTAATAATATTGATAATTAAATTACGTTGTTGAGAAATATATAATACATTAATAGAGAATACATCGATAGATTTAAATACATTTGCTTATCATAATTATACATTTGCTTATATTTTTACATATAATACATGCCGTTATATTACTCCTCAACTAGTAACTAAGTTACGACACCAAGAAATTTTATGTACAGAGTTTTTATGTCCTAATTAAGAAATGTGATGGTGGCCTGATAACGAACAGGAGGCTTTATTCCCCTATCTGATCGTAAGGACTTAGGATTTCTTTCTGTCCTCGTTCTATCCACATTCTGTGGTTTTATTGCGTTAACCAGGGAAATTAATGCGTTATCTGGCACCTTCGACTGTGGTCGATCATCCTCTGGTGCCAATATATAAGCTGGTTTTAGTCTATCGATTGATATATTTACTTCCTTACCTTTTATTTGAATTAAGAAATACCTTTCCTTCCTTTTTGCTACTAGGAAAGGTCCCTCGTACGCTGGTTTGAGTGGTTTCTTCACTCTATTTAGTCTTAGAAACACATGAGTGCATGATTTTAAGTCTTCATGCGCAAACACTTTGTATCTGTAGTTGTGCGATGTGGTTGGTTTCATCAGTTCCATCTGCTTTTGTAAGTTGCTGGCGAATGTCTGTGGATTTACTTCCACTTTCGGTCCTTCAAAGAATTCTCCTGGAAGCTTGATGGTTTTCCCATAGATCATTTGGGCAATGCAATCGTTTTTGTCCTTTTGCAATGCTCCACGCAGTTTCAAAAACAGCGTTGGTAATGTTTCAGTCCATTGTATGGAATTATGAGCTTTGATTGTTGTTTTCACAGTTCTATTCAAACGTTCGATCTTACCGTTACACTGAGGATAGTAAGCTGTTGTGTGTTGCATTTTGATTCCGCATATCGCTATGAGGCTTCTGAATACTTCCGATTCAAATTGTGCTCCTTGGTCGGTTATCACTTGGTAGAGAACACCGAGTCTTGTGATCCAATTTTCGTAGAATGCTTTTGCAACTGCTTATGCCTTGATATTTGCCAAGGGCATTGCCTCCACCCAACCTGAGAAGCGATCGATACACGTTAGGCAATAAATTTTGTTATGGGATGGCGGCAACAGCCCTACTAAATCTATGTGGATGAATGTAAATCTTTCATCTGTCGGCTGGTACTCACCTAACTGTGATTTTGTGTGTCTGGTAATTTTACTTTTCTGGCAATTAATACAGGCTTTAGCCCATTTTTCAACGATTTTCTTGATATCCGTCCAGATAAACCTACATGTCATTTGTTTAACAGTTGATTTGATCCCAGGATATGCCAAACCATGAATCTGATGAAAGCGGTCCCTTCCGAACGGTTTAGGTATAAATGGTCGTATATTTTCTGTTGAAGTATCACACCAAAGCAGTTTTCCAGATGGTAACGGATATTGTTTGAACTTCAGTTACGGCTTATGTTTTCGAAATTGATTCAGCTGTACATCGTGCAATTGTTCGTCAGCAATCTGATCGTAATCTATTTTGTTAATGACTTCAATTCGCCATAACGAATCGGCAACTACACTACCTTTTCCACTAATGTGGTGGATATCCATCGAGAATTGAAAGATGAATTGGAGTTGTCTCACTTGTCTGGGTGCAGCTTTTTCATTCTTCTGTAATAATGCATACACTAAAGGTTTGTGATCGCTAAAAATTGTACATTTTCTACTTTCTAGCATGTGCTTAAAGTGCTTAACAGAAAGATATATCCCAAACAACTCTTTATTATAAGTGCTACACGTTCATACTGCTGCAATACTGAACCAATAGCCCAATCTAAGGAGTCTGTACAAAATGACAGAGGTAATTCAGCATTAAGGAATATTAGCAAAGCTGTATTTGCTACATCAGACCAAACTATTTTTCGTGGAAATATTCGACGAAACAATACGCAATATAAATAAGAGACAAAAAACAACGTTTTAGAAGCGTATTTATGTCAAGATTGAGTTCGAGCTACGCGTTTCGGGCGATAAAAGTTCGCCCTTCTTCGGGAGTGAACACGTGGAATATCGTCAACAAACGAGGTTGATTCGCGGATGTAACCAGAGTTGAGTTATTAAGTGAAATGTTGACTTCCAAAAGTAGGAAATGATGTAATACGTGGTTTTTGTGGTGCGGCCACTCCTCCCAGAATTACCAAATTGTGGAAAAGTTGGCTCTATGTTAGCAGAGTCACAATTGTGAATGACCACAGCTCAACTCCTTCCTTCAGCTCAGCTTGGCGAAATGTACTCCACCTAACTCCTTCTGATATTAGTCCATAGTCCCGCCATAATTGCCACCTCTGCTGATATACAGCCAATTTTTCCACAATTTGGTAATTTCTGGGAAGAGTGGCCGCTTTCCAGCTCCATTCCCTACGTTCAATGATCAACATTCACATCATAATACTAAAATCTGGTTACATCCCGCGAATCTAACTTCGTTAATGATATTTTACAGTGTTCACTCCCGAACGAACTATCTGAAAACGCCTAGATTAATTCAATCTTGCGCCATATCCTTTAAAGTGTTTGTCTCTTATTAAATGATTTTTTCTTCAGTCTTTTTTTTTTTTTTTTTTTTGCTCCTTTTAAGATCTCACGGAGCATTACCTAAGTTTTTACTGCATCCTTCAAATATCTTCGGTAAAAGTTAACCATACCCAGGAAGGTTCGAAGGTCGTGTACGGTTTCGGGTAATTTATAGACTATTATTGCTTTCACTTTCTCTGTAAGCAGGTGGGATTCCTCAGGGATGATAAGAGAACCCAGAAAGTCCAATTTCTTTACTCCCATGACTGATTTTGAGACGTTGATTCGTAAACCATATCTACTTAGTCGATCAAATACTACTTTTAGGTGGTTACGATGTTCCTCCTCGGTTGAAGAAGCAATCAAAATATCGTCCAGGTATGGAAAAGTGAAATTTAAATAGCGCAAAATTTCATTGATGAACCTTTGAAATGTGGACAGTGCGTTTCGCAACTCAAACTCATCACATTGAATTTAAACAGACGGAACGGTGTCATAATAGCAGTTTTAAGTTGTCTTCTTCAAAAATGCGGATTTGAAAATAGGCTTTAAATAAGTCAATTTTGGAGAATATCTTCTTACCTTTCAGGACGTAATGGAAATCCTCAGTTCTTGGAATCGAGTAGCGGTCAGGTAGTGTCTTCTCATTGAATCTTCTATAGTCCCCCACAAGGTCGGAAGCTACCACCCGTTTTTTTATAAGGTGAAGTGGGTTTGCCCATTGTGACTTTGACGGTTGAATTATATTATTATACAACATAAATTTGAATTCCTCGTTTGAATTTTTCGCATTTGAATGTTTCGCGTTCTAACCTTCTAGGATCAATTGTCTGGTTCTAGCATTCACAGGAGATAATATGGTGCTTAACGTTGTGTTTAACTTCGGTGATCAATAAATTTGATTTGGTAATACTAGGATATAACAAATTTGAGAATATTAACGTTTTATCCATGGTACTTCCCTAGGTCACTTCCCTAGTTACACTCAGTTTGGTCACACCATCTATCAATTTCTTTTTGTTTATGTCAATCATTAAATTGAATTTATTTAGGAAATCTGCACCTAATATTCCTTTGTTGGTTTTTGCTATGATAAATGACCGCTGAAAATTACAAGGGAGTCCTAAATCCAGATTTTGGATTTTTATACCATACGTAGTAATTAATTTCAGTCCCATTCTCAGCATACAACTTATAGTCGTTTGTAGGTGTGTCTTTTTCTGTAGCAGGAATCAAACTTACATCCGCACCACTGTCAACCAGGAATCGCAATCCCGTTGTTTTATCTTTGACAAATAGGCGGAATTTGCTGCAATCCATTAAATCTTCGGCAGCAGGGTTTACCGCTAATTCTGCTGCCCGTCGTAGTTTTCCGGATTTTCCCAATTGCATTGCTGTGAACACTTACTGGGATAACATTTTGTCCCAAATCTGAAATGAAAATAACCCATTTTTCCATTGGGATCGAATCGTTTCCTTGAACGACTGCGGTTATCTCTTCTACTTGCGGAACGGTTTCTACTCCGAGACTTGAATTCTCTGCTTAGATTTAGTGTAGCGATTTGTTGTTCTAAACTCGTTATCTTGTTTATCGCATCATCTAAGGAGTTTACACTAGTGGTGGCATATATTTCCGTTTTCGGATTCATTTCTGCGATTTTATCTGTCATGATTGACAACTTCGTTAATTCCTCTTTACTAACTATTAACACGTTTTTAATAGAGTCTGGAAATTTTTCGAGCCATAAAGTCTTAAAAACGTTAAAATCCGCGGAAAGTGAAAATAAGCAAAAATTTAAGCATATCACTCCGCACAATCCTTGGATTTCAACTAACATTCTAAAATCCATTTGTAAAAAAAAAATAAACTTTTTACGCAAACTAAGAACAATCCTTCGAATTTAAAGCTCAAAAATAAGTTTAAAAAAATGTAGAAATATACTTACAAACGTTATTAGGAATGCTAAAATATTTT
>QLNU02015360.1:6935589-6949025 GCA_006491805.2 Dysdera silvatica | reverse complement strand
GAAGGTCGTTGACAAACTTCTAGGGGTTGTAGGGGACACCAAATGAACCATATCGGCCAATGGAACCCATGTCCGAAACGGAACCGGTTTCGCAACAGAGTGAATTTAGTGTATACGTCCAACTCGCTGCTGCATAACCAATTACATCAATTAAAATATTTTTTCAATACAGAATTTAAGTGATTCACCTAATAACACAGCAGAGACAAAAAATCCGGAATTCCCTTTTCTGATCCGGATCTGTGTACCACATAGTCAGCAATAAGCATAAAAGTGCCTTTTTTAGCACACTGGAAATGAATTGTGAACTGCTAAGTGTATGCAGCAGGTAGAGGACATGAAAATAAACAATTTTTGTTTAGTCACCTTTTTTCCTAAAATTAGCCGTTTGGCCGTACAGTGAATTTAGTGTTTGCATCCGACGCGTTCAAGGTTACCACATATGGCAAAGTGCGGCATTTCAAGAATTTCCAAAATTATTTTACCACCGCCAAGCCAAGCCAAGCATTTCCTGTCTTATGGGGCGCCTACAATAATTTTTGTTTAATCCCCCACGGAATGGAGAGAGATGAGATGGGAGTTTGGGCAAAAGTGATGGTGGAAAGGATTTTAGTTTAAAAAAAAGAAATGGTTTTAATGCTTGGATGGCAGAATTTGGAAAAACGGGAGAAGGAGAAAATTTGAGAAATTGCTGTAGAAGGTTGCGATGGCCAATGAGAAGGCAGGGGCGCTGTCCAATGGGAGCGGTGGATTGGGCTGTGACGTCAGGTCTCGAGTTGAGGAGGCGGAGCTAAAGCCAGTCGAAATTGCCATGATGGTCTTGGCGAGGAATAAAGAGTTCGATGTTTTGAACTTTGCCTTCTCCGATATTTCTATATCTCAAACCAGTGCTCCAAGTAAATGGGAGGAAAAAACGGGGGGTTGAAGGGATGTGGATAATTTTAGTTTTAATGTTGACGGGGAGGAATGGTGTCGTTAAAAATAATTGTGGGGATTGCAACCTGTGCTGGGTACAGTAGGGCCGGTTGAAGGTATTGGGGGGCGATTATTTGTAATGGCCAGGTAGTAGAAATGTTGTTGGAGGGACTGTAGTTGGGATGTGTCGTGGGGGGGTCTGAGGGGGCCTTGGTAAAATTGTCCTTGGGATCGTAATTCTGCGATGGGGGCGTCTGGGGGGGGGGTGACGGTGATTGGAGTAAGGGGAGGCTTTGGTAAAATTGGTTGTGGGGTCGATCGCCTAAAAATGGTTCGGGGGAGTAACCTTCGCCTAGGAGTGGTTCAGGGAAGAATCCTACGACGAGGGTTGTTACTGCTGGGTGGGGTCGGCTGCCTAGAAATGGTTCGGGGGGTATTCTATGATGGGGATTTTGTATGATGGGTGGACGGACCCGCGGGTAACGCTTGGGGGGGGCCAACGAAAGTTTCGCGGTATTGGGGGGTGAAGGTGTTGGAGGTGGGGGGGGATGGAATTTGTTAACGTAGGCTTGAGTGGGGCAAACGACGCGGCTGTATGGTGTATTATGAAGTTTATGTGAGTTCGTGATGAGAGGATTTGGATGTAAGTGGATATGGTTAAAATAATTTTGGGAAAGTTTTTCAATTACTTCGGTGATGGTGGGGATGTTAATGTCGTGGAAGATTTGTCTGTTACGGATGAACCAGGGGATGTTTAAAATTTTTCGAAGGGTTATGTTTTCAAATTGTTGGAGAGAGGTTAAAATGTTGGTAGGGAAAATTGACCATGAGGGGGCGGCGTAAGTTAAAATTGGTCTAATCGCGGTTGTGTAAAGGAGGAGCCTATTTTGGATAGAGAGGGCGGTGCGGGGGCCAATGAGGTTGTTTGGTTGGGCACGAGCCGCACGAACTTTATTTTTGATTATGGAAAGGTGTTCTTTAAATGATAGTTTTGTGTCCATGGTGATGCCTAGGTATTTAATTTTAGAAGACCAATTGATTGTTTCATTTTGGATTGTGAGTGTGGTGGGGGGGATGAAGTGGTTTTTGGTGAATATGATGGCTTGTGTTTTGGACTTATTAATTTTAATTTTCCAGTTATTGAGCCACCGGGTGAGTTTATTGATATGTCGTTGTAAGTGGATAATGGACCGGGGGCAGTTTGCGTGTGAGGTGTATATTGCCGCGTCGTCGGCGAAAAGGGCTAGGGAGGTATTTTGTGTTTTGGGGAAGTCGTTGAAAAAAATTTGGAAGAGGGTGGGTGAAAGCCTGGACCCTTGGGGGATGCCGGCAGTGATGGTGCATGGGGTGGAGAGTGTGTTGTTATTGATGTTAATTTTGAAGGTCCTGTTATTGATGAAGGAGTGTATGATGTTTATAAGGTAGGGGGGGGTGTTAATTTGGATAAGTTTGTGTATGAAGCCGGGGTGCCAAACGGCGTCGAATGCATGGGAAATATCGAAGCTGACCAATGGGGTGGCGTACCCCTTTCCCATGGCGTGTGTAATGTCCTCGATGAGGCGAGTAAGTTGATGTGTTGTGGAGTGCTCTCGGCGGAAGCCAAATTGTTCGTGTAAAAGAATGTTGTGTTGGTCGAGGAAATCGATTAGCCTATTTTTGATTATGGCTTCCGCGATTTTAGAGAGCGCTGAGAGGAGTGAAATGGGGCGGTAGCTCCCTGCTTGGAAGGGGTTTTTCCCTTGTTTGAGTATTAGTGATATGTTAGCTGTTTTCCAGGGGGTAGGGAAGTGTTGTAATGTAAGGGAGCTGTTTATGATGTGTGTTAGTGTTGTGATGGCTTGGGGGGTGAAGTTTTTAATTGAAGTGTTGGATATTTTATCAGGACCGGGTGCTTTCCTGTTATTGAGGTTTTTAATGATATTGTTAATTTCTAGTGTGGTGGCGAGGGGAGGGTGTGGTTGGGTGGAAGAATTATTGATAAAAGTGTTAAAGTTGGTGGTTATCCTATCGTGGAAACGGAGGTGGCGTGGGGGGGTGTTGGGGGAAAATTGCTCTTCAAAAGAGTCAGCCATGGCTTCGGCCATATCCTGTGGGCGAAAAAGTTTGCCATGGGGGGTGTCCAGTCTGGTGAGTGGGGGTTTACGCCCCAAAAGTCTCTTTCGGAATTTCCAGATGGACCCATCAGTGGAGGCGAGGTTGGATATTGTTGTTGACCACCGTTGTTGTGTATGTGAGTGAATTTCTTGCGCCACCCTTTTTTTAAGTCTGTTATGTGTTCGTTTGTCTGGGGGGGCGCGTGTGTGTTGGGCAACTTTGCGGGCCCTATTTCTCGCTAGGATAAGGTCTTTTATGTGGGGGGGAGGGGGAGAGTAAAGTTTATTGGTCGTTGGATAGTTGCCAAATCCATACATTTCGAGACCATGTTGGTGAAGTGTGTAACTTGGTGGTCGAGGTCATTGGGGGTATTATTTACCACCAACGGACGGCGGCCTGTCTCTGTTTGGCGACTTAGTATTGCCCCTAAGTGCTACTTCCCCTGTACACACATATGCACGTAGGAGAAGTAACGCTCCTAGACGATACTTGTCCTGCACACAAATCTGTATAGAGGGAAAGTAGCCCATAGGGGCTTGAAAAAATTCTTGCTGGCCCGATGGAAGACTACATAAATAATATTCCATTGCAGTAAACCATACCCCCCTCACCTAACGCCGGCCCTGACTAAAATATGTATTATGAATTATACATAGATTGTAATTAATTTACGTCAGTTTATATGTATTTCAATAATATTAAATAACTTCGATATTTTTATCGATACATCTGAGATTTCTTTGATATTGTCAATAATATTTGACCCCAGTTCGGACCAATGCAGTATTATTCACTTATCAGTAATTACAACGCTTCAATATTTACAAACTTTACATTCTGATATGTCAGACCATTGCGAACAAGTTTAACATAGTAAGTTGTGTCTGGAAATGAAACCGTGCGGTGCTACAGCAACGTGACCAACGCATAAAGAAAGGAAGTCGAAACGGGTGTTAATATGACTTTATTAACAAACTTAAGAATGCATTATGAAGTAGAAAGTCATAGTTACATCATAGAAGATGTTCAAAATTCCTTCCATTTTTCACAATGCAAGCTTGACAACGTCGCCGCATGGAGTCTCGGACGCATTGAAATTGGCCAAATCTTTCACGGACACGTGGCGCTACTTCCACGCTGATCCTGGCGACAAGGTTGAAGTCGAATATTACAGGTGTGTCGTATACCAGGGACTTCATGTATCCCAACAGGAAAAAACCCAGGGTTGTGAGGTCGGGGGATCGTGGTGGTCATGCCACTGGTCCGCCTTTGCTAATCCAGCGATGAGGATAAGTCCTGTCAAGGTAGTCCCGCATATTCGTGTTTTAATGTGGGGGGGGAGCGTTCCATCATGCCGAAACCAGATGTGTCGACGTGAAGCTGCTGGAACTTCAGCCAACAAATTCGGCAACACCTCTTATAAAAAAATCTTATAAATATAACCACTCACGTTTTTAGGTAGTACGCAAGGACTGATCAAAGTCAACGATAATACCAGCCCACACATTTGTACTAAAGCGCTGTTGGCTTGTATGGGTACGTGTACTCCTTGTGTTATCGTGCGCCCACATATGCATGTTAGGCAGGTTGAGGATACCGTCTCGTGAAAAAGTCGCTTCATCAGTAAATAGAATCGACGATGGAAATGCCCGTTGTGAGAGACTTGTATCCAAATACCAACGTGCGAATACAATACGTTGGGGGATAATTGGCTGCGCCCAGTGCCTATGCTCTTTGAATGTGGTACGGGTGTAGGTTGTCCTCATACAATGTACGCATAACGCTGGAGCAAGACACATCAATGTCGTGTTCGATTGCTCTTACACTTATTCGCGGGTTCCTTTCAATTTCACGTAGCACAGCCTCCTCTACGAAAGATAAACATGTAGCACGTTAATGGCCGATTTGAGAGGATACTTGGAAAGTATCAACCTCACATCTGTGGTGGAATTGTCCAAACAATGAAGGACTTGGCAGACGTCTGTTTGGGAAGCGCTCTTGGTACCTGCATACCACGGCACGTCCATTTCCATCCACGGCGCATAAACGTAATACATATCCGCCAATTAATTTTTACGGAACCGATGTATCTTTATCCCGCAACGCCCTCGCCTGAAATGATCCCGCTTCCCGGTCTCCAATACGCCTGCGAACATCGCTCTTCAACGTTCGCCTTTCCGGACACAACCTCATATGTAAAACTTGTTCGCCATGGTCTTGACAGATCAGAACTTAAAGTTTGCAAGTGTTGAAGCGTTGTAATTACCGATAAGTGAATAATACTGTATTGGTCTGAACTGGGGTCAAACAATATTGACAATGTCAAAGAAATCTCAGCTATGTCGACAAAAATGTCGAAGTTATTTAATATTATTGAAATACATATAAACTGACATAAATTAATTACAATCTATGTATAATTCATAATTTAGTAAGGTCCGGCGTTAGGTCAGGGGGGCATGTTTTACTGCAATGGAATATTACTTATGTAGTCTTCCATCGGGCCAAAGATTTTCCGAGCCCCTACGTGCTACTCTCCCTCTATACAGATGTGAATGTAGGACAAGTATCGTCTAGGGGCGAAACTTCTCCTGCGTGCATGTGTGTGTACAGGAGAAGTAGCACTTAGGGGGGCAATACCAAGTCGCCAAACAGAGACAGGCCGCCGTCCGTTAGCGTTAAATAATTTTGGAAATTCTTTAAATGGCGCATTTTGCCATATGTGGTAACCTTGAATGCGCTGGATGCGAACACTAAATTCACTGTAGCAGCCAAACGACTAATTTTAGGAAAAAGTGACTGAACAAAAATTGTTTATTTTCATGTCCTCTACCTGCTGCATATACTTGTCAGTTCACAATTCATTTCCAGTGTGCTAAAAGAGGCAGTTTCATGATTATTTCTCACTATGTGATACGCAGATCCGGATCAGAAAAGGGAATTCCGGATGTTTTTGTCTCTGCTGTGTTATTAGGTGAATCACTTAAATTCTGTATGGAAAAAATATTTTAATTGATGTAATTGGTTACGCAGCCGCGAGGTGGACGTATACACTAAATTCACTTTCTTGCGAAACCGGTTCCGTTTCGGACATAGGTTCCATTGGCCGATACGTTTCATTTGTCCTCTACAACCCCTAGAAGTTTGGAAACGACCTTCTGGGACACCCTATATACAGTTTAACTTCCATAAGTCGAACCTCCCCGGGAGCGAGGCAAAACTGCAAGTTATAAAATAATTTATTACTACACATGAATTCAATAATATGTTTTAAAATCATAAAACACTATAATTGCTATAAACCGTGATTAAAAGGAAATTTAACACGTACATACTTTTAAAAATTGTATTTTATTAAAAAATCTATCATTTTTCCTTGTCATTTCGATGCAAAATTTTCGTAACGAAATCCGTAAATCAGCAATAAATTGCAGAAAAGGTTCCCTTTAAAATAAAAACAGAACGTGGACTCTGTACCTCATCATCATTGTCATCAATAGGTGTCTCCTGATCTGAATAATATCGTCATCCGTAGGATGCTTTGAAATTGCCAAATTGGTATCGACGTTGCTTTCTAAGTTATTTCATCTGGTGTGTGTGTTTTATTTCCTGTTATTGAAACAGCCCTCTACTGGGAAAACAGTGCCGCAGTAGTAGACAGTTTTCTCGAAATAACTTGAACAATCAACAACATTTCCTCTGGCATTTTCAATTCAGACGCCAAAAAATTCTACTCATATGGAGTTGAAATAGCGCTATCGGCATTTGATGAAATTTTGCGCTCTTCGAAAATTTTTCCGTGGTTGAAACGAACTTTTCTGAGGTGATGCACAGTAGTTGATGGTTTTGCACTTTCCCATGCATAAGGAATGTTTCGCACAGAGTCCAAAAGTATTACCTTCGGTTATTCTGTTTATCATCGAGTGAAGAAGTAAGTTTTAAAATAATACGTTTCCTGTAAAAGCATTTAAAAAAATTTTTGATAGCAAAAGTAATATGTAGGAACTCGATAGAGTAGTGATAATCGTTATTTTATTTGTTTTTTTTTTGTAATTTTACTTCTTCAAATATATAGGCGTAATAATAATGTACATTAAAAATTTTTAGTTTTTAAAAAATGATATACAAATTAATTAAATAAAATCATTGTATGAAAGAGCGAGTAAAAAACAACAAATTAACGCAGTTAGAAATATGTAATAAGCATTAAACAAGGTCTGATTAACAAATCGTTAACACTATTCACCATGATAAAACAAAATGACACAAATATTTAAAAAAAATAATATTTGCAATCTGCGTTAAATTGCCTTTAAAATAAAACGATGACCATAAGGATGAAAAAAAAGTTACGATTTCACATACCATCACGAAAAAAAATCACAAAGTGGGAGAAAATCAGACACGACAATAACGATCTTTAATATGTGCTTTCGTTTTATGGCTCTACAAATCAGATGAACAAAACATAAGGCAACGCAGTTCTGCTGTATAGTCTGTTCGCGGAAAATTGGTGGCCAATCCCGTTAGCAGACGGTTTGTTTCATTGCAGTAGAGAGTAGAGCATCTCCCATCTCTCGTTTTTCGCTCGCAAAAAACAAGAGATGGGAGACGCTCTACCCTCTACTGCAATGAAACAACCCGTCTGTTAACGGGATTGGCCGCCAATTTTCCGCGGACTATACGTGTAATCTGGTGATGATCATAGTGTGGATGATTACGCGATGAAGCATGCTTTTGACTAGAAGCTTAACCTTTGTGGTTGCCATATTCAAGAAAGCTCACCATTTTGGCGCGATTTTCGCACCTTGACAAAAAAATTAAGCATTCGGTTTATTTGTTATAAGAAAAACAAACGTATTTTATTGAAATTCAGAAAATTTATGGAACTTTTGTTTCAAAAAATTATATATTTTTATTTTATATTTTCTTTAATAGCAAAACTGCGAATTCAAATAATTAATTTGGACGGCATGTTGTACACAACTAACACACATTGAGCATACACCCCTGATATATATCAACAGTACATGCAATAATAAATTAATTAGTTAGTTAGGATAGCATTAGCTTAATTCCTCTTCTTTTGCTCTTTTGTATTTGCCAAAATTCGTCCATTTCTCTTACATAACCACCTTAACAGGTAATTGCATTAACTTTTTACTCCCCATGACAAGATCATTCAAATAATACCACTTTTGTTAAAATGGGCAACTCACACTTCTTGCACTTTCCTAGTTAGAGTGATATAAGCTGGTGCAATGTCTTTTAATATTATATCTAAATGCAATCAATTTTAATCAGAATAAGCAGTTTTTTACTAATTCTAATAGGTATAATATTTATTGAACTTTATATTAGATTGCAAAGTTCATTTACAAAAAATATATCTTGATACAAGAATTTTTTAGCACTGCTACCAGGGGGAGTGTCATCGATTTACACCTATACATTTAACTCCTGTTGACGGACAATGGGGATTATGGAAACCATTTAGTAAATGTTCAAGAACTTGTGGTGGTGGCATACAACAAGCCGTTCGAGAATGTGATTTTCCAAAGTAAGGGCACCCTTTTTGTCAAATTAATTTGTAGATGAAATAAATGTTACAGGAAATAATTTATTTTATATGCAGCATCTTTCAAATTAAACGCTCTCTTTTTTTTTCGGGGGTATAGTACGCTAAAATGAAGGGATGTATGTGAAATTCAGCATACAGATGTTTCTGTATATGCTTTTCAAGGTTACCGTTATAATTACTAATGTTCGATATTTCCAAATGGCAAAACCCAAATTGTTCAACGACATAATGACGTGCACCATCGAAAGCCATAAATGCCATTGGAATTTTCTTTTTAGACTTAGGGCCGTCAGAGTTATGTAACGTCATTTTAAAAGCTGAATTGGAAGAAAGAAAAAGTACTGTTAACTGGAAACGTCTTTCAAAAGCTTCGAGAACACGCTGTAACTGTGTTAACTAAGGATGGGCAAAGTAGTTCATTTTTGTGAACCGATCTTTTAAGAACAATTCATATTTGAGACCTGTTCTTTTGAACTAGTTGCTCATAATAAATACATGTATAATACAATATTTTTAACTTTTTTTGTTTTAATTCGTAATATCTATATAGTATTAGGTTGGCCAAAAATTTCGTTTGAGTTCATGATTTTTCCTGTAAGATGGCATACTTATTTTGTTATATTTTATAGCTCTCTGAAACTGTTAGCAACCTCATAATAGGGAGGAAAATATATTAAAACAAAAACAGTGAATACTAACCTTCGAATTTTTGCTTGCAATTTATTTCCTTCTGTGAAATAGCTTGTTCTGGGAAAAAATTAGCTCGATTTTTGACCAGTTTTTCCGTAGAGTGGTATATTTAAAAAACGAAATCTAATTTCTGGCTGAACCCAATGTAATTAATATATGTAGCAGTATAGACACTTGTTTGTGAGTCTTTGCAAATCTCTTTTTTTAAACAAGCCAACAAACTGTAAGGAATTGTATTAAACAAAAATAAGTTTTATGTAAAACTTAAAGCTTAATTCTCACTCACAATAAATAGAAGTTTTGCGTTGATTTTTTGAAACTACGACTACGATACTTCATACTCGGAGAATGTACACGAGGACACTTGAAATGTCGCATATCAGGGCAATATCGGGAATTCCGGAGCCTCCATCACTTTTCTAGGCTGCTATTGGAGATACGATTACGATATTCCGTATTCAGAGAGCGTACGTGAGGGCACTTGAAATGTCACATGTCAGAGCCATATTAGGGCGGGGCCGTAGGGCGTGTAATCGTAATCTAAAATTTGAAGAGTGTGCAATCGTAACTTCACCATGAGTAACCGTAATCATATAAAATGATTACAATCGTTTCAAGTATGCTCTTGACCTTCTATCTCGATACGCCCCTGACATGCGATATTTCAAGTGTCCTCTCTTACACTCTCTGAATATGGAATATCGTAGTCGTAACTAAAATAGCAGCCCAGAAAAAGGATGGTGGCAACCGGGGTGCCCGATATGGCCCTGAGATGCGACATTTCAAGGACCCTCGCCTACACTCTCTGAATGTGGAATATCGTAGTCGTAACTCAAATAGCAGCCTAGAAAAGGATGGGGAGGACTCCGGACACCATACCCGATTCACCTTGACTGCTTGGTGGTGACCACGATTCTAAATCTGTAGTTCACAAAAAAAAAATTTTTAACGAGTATTTTTGTGAATAGTTCAAAAAGACCCGTTCGGTCACGAACGACCTTTCTCTAATATTATCCGTTCGAAATTAATGGTATTGATGTTTGTCAGTATACGCCACAAATATACGAAACGAAAATTATCATCTGTCATAGTTTGTAAGGCAGAGAAATGTTTATAAAAGGTAGAATTTATGCAATAATTTCCTATGTAAAACACTCATTACTTTCAATATTTGTTGATAGATGGCTCTGTGGCAATAACAGGTTTGTGATTTACATAATGGTTACTACATAGTTACCACAGATGACTAAAATACAACCATTTGCAAATATTTTTGATCTTAGGCGAACATGGCGACTTTTTTCACTGAAAACCGACCAAATGCTACTATTTTCGTCAAAGCGGGAACTTTTTTAATGTGGTGGTGACTATTTTTTCCTTCCTCGTTTATTTTCATACATTTAATGGTTTTGATAAAATTTAATTATTGGACGAAAATAATTGTTAAATATTCCGTTTGACGAACGGCATGTTTAGATAGTAGAAAAGGAATGCGGATAATCCGCACGAGTGATATATCAGAGGATCTTTTTCTCCATGCTAACATATACGCAGTAGAAAAATTTCCGAATATTTTTTTAATTTTGGATATGTCTCTCGCTCTGCGATAATTTTTGTTTCAAAAAAGCTAACTACACCAGAACGTATTGCTAGCATAAAGCCGTAGTCGCGGTCCCTGTGCTTTTGCTCACCCACAAAGATTGTAGAACTTCATCACTAATTTTACCTGTTTCATACCTGTCAACTTGTAAAATTTTTTATTGAATTAATTGCAAATTATGATTTATTTATATTTACAGAAATAAAAAGGTTTTGCAACTTTATTTAGGCAGCAACATGAACAACAAAAAAATATACATTGGGATTACAAATCAATGTTAGTTTGAGTTAATTATAAGAACCAGAAGAGATACCAGATAGCCAAAGCAGCCCCATGGGATATCACTGCGCAAACATCAGCGAAAATTAAATTAAGTATGCGATTGATTAAATAGAATTAGTAAGGAGGATCCGGATTAAAGACTTAAACTTAGAATAGGAATTTATCTCTTTTATATTAGAAGGCAGCTGATTCCACAATTTAGGACCTGAAGAACCCACTCTGTGGCAACCCAGCTCCAGACGAGAAAATTGAGGTCTGTAGTTATGTCTACTTGTTGTTGGATAGTTATGTGTAGGTTGCTGTAAATCAACTGGAATAGATTAGTATTTTTAATTTTTTTAAACATTAATAACAAAATTTTATAATTTAAAAGTTGATTAAAAGTTAATAAATTGAATCTTTGCGGAACCTCACGGATCGACATTGGTTGTGGTAATTTATGGTTAATAATATTGAAGAATTTATTTTGTAATGACTAAATTCTACTTTGGTTAGCCTGTGAAGTGTATCCCCAGACCGATAAACAATAAAAAAGATGAGAAAAAATAAAAGAATAATATAGATTGATCAAAAATTTTATAGGTATATAAATACTAATGTTGCGCAATATTCCCAAAAATCTACCAATTTTTAAGCACAATAGGTTAATGTGTGTATCCCATTTTAAATTGGCTTGAATAGTAACTCCAAGGAATTTCGTCTCCTGCGATAACGGAACTATATCGTTATCTATTTTTATGGTATTACATAAGTAGTTGCTTTTGTTATGTTTATTTGAAAACAGAATACATTTGGTTTTTTTTGTATTAAGTGAGAGATAATTATCTCTAAAGTATTTTATATATATATCAATATCATTATTTACAAGTGAAAACAGCACATCAAGATTCCTTTCCCTATAAAAGATGCTTGTGTCGTCGGCAAAGCATAGAACTCTAGATCGAGTTGGCAGAAAAAAAAGATCATTAATATAAAAAATAAAAAGCAAAGGTCCCAATGTCGACCCCTGAGGAACCCCACATAGAGGTGATCTGGCGATAGATTGATTTTCGTTTATTTGCACATATTGAGATCTTCCAAAATGGTAATTTCTGAAAAGAAGATTTTGCTTTCCGCATATACCTGCCAATTGTAATTTATATAAAAGTCTATCATAGTTAATGGTATCAAATGCCCGTGACAAATCAAAAAAAATTCCAATTGATGAGTCACCACCGTCCAAAGCCGAATATATGAAGTCTGTTGCCGTTAACAATACTTGTTCAGTAGATTTATTTTTAGTAAAACCGAATTGATTTTCCTGTATGATGTGGTTATGTTCAAAGTATTTTAATAATCTATTATAAATGAGTTTTTCAAGTATTTTTGTAAACACCGATAATATTGATATCGGTCTATAATTAGCAACGTCAGTATATGAACCCTTTTTATGAATCGGAACAACCCTTGCCGTCTTAAATTCCGGCGGAATCTCACCAGTGGAAAAGATTAGATTAAAGATGTAGGTTAAAGGCCCTGAAATCTCATGAGCACAATATTTAATGGGAACTGGATGAAAGTTATCTGGGCCTGGTCCTTTATTAGCACTAAGATTATTAATTAGTCGAATTGTCTCAAGTTCAGTGACCCCATCCAAGAAAAAGGAATTAGCGATATTATAATCATGGCATCTTTGGAATACATTATTAAATTTACTAGATAAAGAATAAGGGAATTCTATGAAATATTCATTGAATGTATTAGAAATCTGTGATATGTTAGTAATCGTTTCATGAGGAGTTATTAGTTTATCAGTTTCTTTTGTCACGGATTTCGATCTTCCCATAAGTTCATTTATTTCTGACCATGTTTTCCTATTATTCATATTACATAGTGCCGAAAAATATGCCTGTTTCGCACGTTTTATTTTAGTATTCAATTCATTCCGAAATGACTTAAAAACAGCAAGTTTTGTTGGTGATTTATCTTTTAAAAATTTGAAGTAAAGTTTATTTTTCTTCCTTATTTCTCTAAAAATTTCAGTTGTAATCCATGATTTACGTATACGTTTGGTTTTGCTTATTGTTTTTAATGGAAAGCAAACTTCATAATTATTTTTGAAGGTATCAACGAAATATCCATAAGCATGTAGTGGATTATCCAAGAGATATAAATTATTCAAATTTACTCTTTGTAACTTTGCTTTAAATGTCTGTAAATTCATTTCAGAAAAATCTCTAATAAAAGATGGATTACCATGTCTTCTAGATATTCCTTGTGAAATACCAAAAATTG
>QLNU02015360.1:6863975-6893500 GCA_006491805.2 Dysdera silvatica | reverse complement strand
CAAATCAAGCGTTTGAACTGTCAAATTCACCATCCGTCTTCAACGATAAACGACAATATTGTGTTTAAATCCAAGAATTTTGATCAGATTTGTGTTTTCATTTGATTTCACTTATCCGTTGCCAATGCATCCAGATTTACACTAGTTAGCGCTTAACATTAGAAGATGATGTATAAAGAAACATAAATTCACGATGTTGTAAATTTATTATCATGTTATTAATGTTAATTTTTTATTGATGCAAATTACTGATGTTATTAATTCGTTATTGATGTAAATTACTAATGTTATTAATTTGTTATTAACTAATTACTAATTTTAGTAATTCTCAATTGAAGTCCACTATTATTTTTATGAATTCTTTATTTAACCAATTATTATTTTTATGAATTCTTTATTTAACCAATTATTATTTTTATGAATTCTTTATTTAACCAATTATTATTTTTATGAATTCTTTGTTTAACCAATTATTATTTTTATGAATTCTTTATTTAACTAATTATTATTTTTATTAATTCCTTGTTTAACCAATTATTATTCTTATGAATTCTTTATTTAACCAATTATTATTTTTATGAATTCTTTGTTTAACCAATTATTATTTTTATGAATTCTTTGTTTAACAATTATTATTTGTTCTTTATTTAACTAATTATTTTGTAGGTCTTTTGTTTAACAAATTATTTTATTTTATAGTTATTTTATTTAACCAATTATTATTTTTACTGAATTCTTTATTTGCTTAATTATTATTTTATTTTATTTGCCTATCTATCATCATCCATCCATCCATCCATCTATCTATCTATCCATTCATTCATTCATTCATTTACTTATTTTGGCACAACACTACGAATTTAATAAGTCCTTGTTCCACGTCCTTCGCATTATCCATTTGCCTAGCCCAGTTTTTTAACGTGATATAAACCTGAAAAAAGTTTTATCACGTTTCGCTTATTTATTTTATCCTTGTGTTTATTTCCTGCCTAAGTTCCGATCCATGATCTGCTCATTAAAAGCTAACGGTAACTGTCAACCGTCACGATAGTGATAATGTTTTAATATTCTGAAGGCATATTGCATCATCGTTGTGTGGTTTTGCTTTCATTAATTAAACGCCATACGTTAGCTG
Source organism: Dysdera silvatica (assembly GCA_006491805.2). Taxonomy (NCBI): domain Eukaryota; kingdom Metazoa; phylum Arthropoda; class Arachnida; order Araneae; family Dysderidae; genus Dysdera; species Dysdera silvatica. The sequence continues at coordinate 6,892,365 of QLNU02015360.1, read as the reverse complement.
TCTGCCGAGTTAAGATGTTTCATTGGAAAATAAGCGGTCACTTGGATATAGTTCTAAGACAATGGTTCTCAAACTTTTCGTTGTATGGAATTCTTTTTCCTTGGCTTATCACAAGCCACTGAATCCCTTATACAGTGGGCTCAAAAGTTTAAGTACACACTAAAATATGATATTAAACAAATACGTAAGTGAAAGGGTAAATATTCACAATAAAAACTAAAATGTAGGTGTAATGAAATATAATAACAAAATTTCATTGGATACAATAAAACTTTTGATTTAGTTTTTTGTAATTTTGTCTTAGAAGCTACTGTCTGCCAATTTTAAGCACATTATGCAAATTATGACGAATTCTGGATTGGTCAGTTATAATGCCGTTTTCCCTGAGTGGTGTAAGAGCAAGTAATCAATTCCCAATCGTTATTTAAAATGCCGAAGGCTACCGAATTCACGAAGGAGGAAGTTTTAAAGATTTTGAAGTTGAAATCGGAAGGTAAGCGCGTTCTAGAAATTTCTAAAATTTCAAACCGTTCAAAGCGAGTCATATATCCAGCGCCGCACTTCTGCCTAGTGCACCAACCTCGCAGGCAGCCTTAGCGCCGATGCACATTATTTTCATAATATTAAAAAATAAAAAAAAAGTAAATTTTTATTATCAGTATATACACGGAAGTGCCAGAAAAACCGGTACAGGCGTGCGTATGCAAATAACGGAGCTTTGCAACCAATCAGCGTAACGCGATGCTGTCGGCAGCGCCTATATAAGACAAGAGATGTCTGGCAAAGCTGTTAGATCGGTTCTTGCCGCTACAATGGCAGGTTATCAAGATTTAAGTGATTTTGAACATGGCGTTATAGTCGGCACAAGAGAGATGGGACATAGCATCTCCGAGATAGCGACAAAATTTGGATTTTCACATATGACCATTTCACGGGTATACCGTGAATATCAGGAATCCGGTAAAACGTCTCCTACTGCGACGCAGTACTTTGCGCATGCATTACTTTGAAACCAAATTGTTCTCTCAAATTGCGTTTGAATTTTGGACCCGCTATGTCGATGATATTTTCTTTATTTGGAATGGTTCACCAGACCAAATCAACTCGATTCTACCCACCATCAACTCAATTGATGGTCATCTTGAATTTTCTATTGAAATTGAGTCAGAAAGTTCTCTTCACTTCCTGGATGTTTTAATAAAAAAAGTTGGCCATCAATTCCAGACATCGGTATACCGAAAGCCTTTCGCTGTCTCTTTACCCCCACACCGAAATTCTTGCCATCCTCTTCAACAAAAAATGGCGGCATTCTACACCTTTGTATTTCGCGCCTTAGATATTTGCTCTACTGAGTCAGCATTTACAGAAGAAATTAACATTTTAAAAACCATCGCCGTGGACAGAGGCTATAGTCCTAGCATCATCGATAACGTGCTTTCTAAACTCACCAAACTCACTCACCGCTCTACTCTTAACAGTAGTTCTACAGTTGAGTTTTCGGGCACAGTCATCCTTCCGTTCTTTCCTAAAATCAGTGCGACAGTGGCAAACATACTTCGCAGAGCCAACTTTCGAGTTATCTTCTCACCATATAACAAAATTCGGCCCTCTCACCTTAAAGACACCATCCCGATGCTACCACGCTAGGGTATATATCGTGTGTTTTGCCAATGCCATTTATCATATGTGGGACAGACCAAGCGGGCCCTACGACATCGTATAAAAGAACACCAAAGATATGTCACCAATGCTTAGTTTCAAAAATCATCCATTGTAGTTCATTGTTGGAATAATGACCATCAATTCAACTTTAAAGAAGCCACGGTCATTTGACAACCTTTTTCGGTCATTGAACTTGACTTCCTAGAAGAATCCATAGATTTGATGCATCACTTGTGAACGACCATAAATCAACCCCAAGTTTTAGTGGGGCTTGGAAAAATCTGTTAAAACTCTTCCCCATTGCTTCTCCTTCAACTACACCTGCTACTTAACTTTGTGACCAAAATTTACCACTTTGTAAGTTGGCCGCCTAAAACAACTCTGTACTCCTGAAAAAAAGCACTAACCGCTACCGGCAACGTATTAACCACATCGAGTTGGCAACACTCCAATGTTGTTTACTGCACGCTAGTTCCAGACGAGGAGAGACCTTGTTCTCTCGAAACGTGCGTCGAACCATCTTTTAAACTTACAACTACGATAAAAAACGTTGTTATTTTTCCATTATTGTTATATTTGCGTAGTGTTCGTCACTTTTCCAGTCTTATAACCCCTTTATTCTTAAGTCCATTCATTTATTGCTAGATACTACTGAAATTTAAAAAAAATAAAAACAAACCCCACCCTGAAGCCCCAAGTAAAGAGACAATAAAAAGCACACATAAAGATAATATTTATTCCATTCATGCAGTGGTACAAATTCAGCTCAAGTATGATCAGCAACAATTAAAGTGAAATGGAGGAGAGCAATAGCTTGTGGCAAGGCCTTGAATACCCTTAATTTTTTTACTCCAGTGAATATAAAGAAAATGATCAATGCAAAGAATTTTTTTACCATTTCAATCTAACAAGTTAACATAATACCCTACCATATCAATATAGGTATGCAAACTTATTTCTGCATTTGTCAATCTATTTTTTTGAATCTGAATCTTTTCATTTAATTTTTTGTACTTTGTTTTCTGTTTAGGTGGTTGCATGCTGCCACATCTTAACAACCTCATTAACGCTTCATTTTCCGCCTGTTCCTGTTTTATCAGTTCGATGAATTTAAATACATTAACATGTTTTCCATGTGCCAATTTGTTCATTTTTGAATGCCAGCCTTCAACATTATTGTTTGTTCTTTCAGCATCATTTTCAAATTGATTCCATATAGCCCTAAAAATAAAGAACACATTTAAAAATTGTACTAACAATTTACTTATGAGATACAAACTTAACTAATTTCCAAAATATACGAATGTTGTAGAGCTCTTCTGTTGCTTAATTAACAGTGTTCAATTATTTTCAAGGTCAAATTTTAAAAGTTTGCATTGTTCAGTACATACATTCGTTTCTCAGAGTGCTTTTCACATTACAAACATGGTTCAATTATCTAATTTTCTTTTTATTATTTAGATGGGACCTTCCTGTTGCTGTTCAGGTTTAAACCAATGGTAATGCTGGCAATAGGGATCTTGTGAATACATGGCCCAGCCATTACATCTAGAAACCTAGATTTTATATGTTACTTAGACATTAGTTATTTATATATTATTATATATTAGGAGACAATCAACACGTGATGGCAGGACGCAAGATCCTTGCGCAGTCAGATTACAAACATAGATACGATCAAGTAGCGAAAATAGTCCACCAGAAATTGGCAGCGAATGCTGGCTTTCTGACAGAAAAATGTCCGTATTACAAATATGAGCCAGAGACCATGCATGATAACGAAACAAACAAACTTTACTGGGATAGATCAATCATAACAGATAAAACAGTCCCACATAACCGTCCTGACATAACCCTCGTCGATAAATCGAATAAGACCACGTACTTAATCGACATAGCAGTACCCAACACCAATAACATACAGACAACCTACACAACGAAAATCACCAAGTACCAAGATCTCAGACATGAAGTACGAGATATATGGGGTATGGAAAAGATCTTCATCATCAAGTTAGTCATCTCAACAACAGGGATAGTACCAAAAACGCTTGCGACGAATTTGGGAATACTCAACATTCACCCAAATCACTTAAGTACATTAATCTTGTTCATTTTCTTACATGTTTTACCTTTTTTTTTCGTTTTTAAACAAAATTTATAAATCATGTGTTGATTGTTACCGATTTGTAACAGAAAAAAATTACACTTAATTTCAATGAAGAACAATTAATACATAATCTTGTTCATTTTCTTACATATTTTACCCTTTTTTTTAAACAAAAATAATAAATCATGCGTTGACTTGTTTCCGATTATAACAGAAAAAAATTATACCTAGTTTCAATGAAGAACCATTTATACATAATCTTTTTCATTTTCTTACAAGTTTTACATTTTTCTTTTTTGTTTAAACAAAAATTAGTCTTCGCAAAAGCTTGCACATTCTTCATTTTCTAAAATGAAATTTTAAAAGCTAAGATTTTTTAATTTACATTAAACAGATTATCAAACAAAAAAAAACATTTTTTGATTCACCATTATATTTTAAAAGAAAAAAAAAAATGGCAATGGTGCAAGTTTCTTCTTTTCATCCAATGGTCACCAGTCAGATCCCTTTTTCGGAGGAATGAAGTCACCTTTGAGGAGCAACAGAAAATTTTTTTTGGAGGGGCTACAATACGGAGGAAATATGTTTGTATCACCGCAGTAACTCTTAACCTTGTAAGAGTAAGGGTTGACCATACTAAGTGAAAAATGGCGAATTTTTGAAGTTTGTACGAGAACCTACAAACGCCGCCATTACGAAGAAGACAGTCGCGTGTGAAGCAAACAACAGAGCATTTTAAAACCCCTAGCAAAACGCACATAGATCCGAGAAGTAACCGTTTCAGAAAAATAGTCGTAAATAGAAAATTTGTACACAGCCAGAACTCGTGGAATGGGAAAAGGTGTAGTTTGACAAACATACGCATTGAAAAAATCCCCAAACCATTCATAAACATCAGGGGTTAGGGCTTTTGGAAATCATCCTTGGATTGTGTAGTTTGATAAGGCGGTATCACTTTGAAGAAAGTAATAAAATACGTTGGGAACCCTTTGAATAACCTTGAAAGGATTAACACCAGTGGAGGGAGAGAGAAACAGACAAGGGATATTTTGAAGAATAAGAAAACGCGATTTATTTCATCATCGGCGAAAAATCCCGATAAATTTCCCTCAAAAGGCGGTGGGTACGATATTAACAAAAACCAACGATTTCCTAGGAAGATTTCGTATATGTCTTTACGAAAATGCGCACAATTCGTCCCGATGTCAACAATGCAGAGATTTATTTTTGTCATCCGAAGGTTTTTCTTTCTTCCGTTAATGATTTTTCCTCGTCTGCATGACAAGTTTTTTGAAGAGAGACTCCCCAATAATTCACTAATTTTCTTACTAGACTTACAGGAGAGATCATAAACAGTATGGGGAAATAACTTTTCTGCGAAATAAGAAAAGAGGTTGGGGTGACGTGGAAACGAATGGCCCAGGATAGACTTGTGTGGAAAGCATTTGGAGAGACCTTCATCCAGCAGTGGATAGATAATGGTTGAATATGATGATGATGATATATATATTATATGCGACAATAATTTATCTCAATTTTGGTTTGCGAGCAAAGTTTATATTTTTGGAGAGAAAAATGTGCGAAGGATTATAAACCTGTATTTGAAAATATTGGTAAATGTAAATATTTTTACATAGTGAATTAAAAAACGATTCATATTCGGAAAGGTAAAAAAAATAGTATTGTGTTTAAGTATCAAGTATTCAGATGTAACCGCCTGAAACAACACAAATTTATGAAAAGATATTTTCTATGATAATAGAAACCCACATAAGTTACGTCATTGTCCTAAATTTTTTTTAAGAAAACTAATAAAATTTTTTCTAATGTTTAAAAAGATAAAAAATTGAAGGTGCAACCTTGTTTAGGCATGTTCTTAGTTAAGAAAAAAAAAGATATTTTTATTTTTAACATTGCAACTTTGGTGAAAAATAGATAAGGAATATTTTAGGTTTGATAATATGTTTAACGGAAAATTAAGAAAAAAACTTATGTGTGTTAAATTTTCATTTAAAAGAAATCTTGTAACTTTGTTTAAGGAAAATTAAGAAAAACAAATAACCATATTCTTAGTTAAGAAAAAAAAAGATATTTTTAAAAATGCAACTTTGGTGAAAGAAATAGATAAGGAATATTCTAGGTTTGATAATATGTTTAACAAAAAATTTAGAAAAAACTTCAGGTGTTTTAATTTTTCATTTAAAAAAAAATAAGTTTGTAACTTTGTTTAAGGAAAATTAAGAAAGAAACAAACTTAAGGCTTTTAAATTTTCATTAAAAAAGTGACAATGTAAACTTTTCTAAGATTGTAGTTTTCGTTTAACTTTTATTTTTCATAGGGATATCGGAAAAGAACTTCATGCAATCTAGTTCTGTAATGCTGAAGTGATAACCTGATCGTATATCGTAGGGAGTTTTCGAAAATAAAACATGTAGGTTCCGAAGTAGCATGACCTTTGCTATCCTTGCGCCATAAAACATGAATAACGTCATTTGATCTAAAAGCTTTCGTCTTTTTTAATGAAGCCGAAGCTGAAGAGATACGTCGTCTTTACAGATTTTATTTTTCATCTAAGAAGAAATCTTAAATGAGGAAAATTCTATATGTTAAAAAAAGTGAACGTATGAACATGAATAACTGATCTTTTAAAAAAATAGTTTCGTTTTCATCAAATTCCAAGAAACTATTTTGATATACGTTAGTCTATCAGAAAAAGTTGTCTTAAAAAAACCTTGGAATTGTTGTCGTCGTGGTGGACTGCCTACTATATACTTTATTAAGAAATGTAAGAAAATCCCATAAAAATCCTTATAATATAAGAATAAAACAGACTCGGACTTTTTATAAAAGCTAAATACTCTTGTCTATAACAAATGTCTGTAAGAGGTAAATTGATTCTTTAGGCATATAAGAATGCTTGTGTGTAAGTGTGTGTGTGTGCGTTTGAAAAAAGTAGAAAATCAGATTTCAATTTTTTTTTTGGAAGTAGAGGAAATAATTTCATTAAAAATAAAGGATAAGCCCTAATATGTAGAAATCTTAAAGTTGTAAAGATTAAATGAAAAGGTATAATATATGGAAAAAAAAGAACCTGATAGATGACCACTGGCTGAAAGAAAAAACTCACCTTATTTTTTGGGACAGTAAGCTTATATTAAGAGTCTTTTAGGAAAAAAACCCTTCTAGTGAGACCGATGGGGTTGGGAAATAGGATTGTGTATATAAGCAATAAGAAACTTGTTCTTATTCAAATGTAAGGGACCTTAGCTATATAAATATATGACCATTTTCGGTTAAACTTTAACCCTACTTAGAAGCTACGCGGCTATAAAAAAAGGGTTCTCTTTGAAAAGACCCTCCGGCGGGGTTCACCGCTGTAAAATCTAATAAATATCCGGTATTATCGAAAGTTTGGATAGGTCGGAAGCCGTAGAATATCCGTCTACTATCAAAAATATATCGGTGTGATATGCATAACAGGAATAAATGCGAGATGGCATCTTTTTAGAAAAATGTTCACTTCTATATAGCAAAGCCCTCCCCCGGAAAAAAAAGTTTATTATGGCAGGAAGATTTTATAAGATGCAGAATACCTTAAAGTGCAAATTGTAGAAAATTTTATTCAAGAGTAAGAGAAACTCGTTGCTACAAGAATGTACAAAAAACCAAAGAACATATACAAGGAACTATACAGGGAAATAGATAATTTGTAAGTCTTATTATGTATAGAAACGTTCACAACAGATCGGCTTGCTATTGGCCTTGATTAATCTCTTATGAACATTGAATGGAATTTCATGGAAGGCAGAATTCTGCCTTCACTTGACAAAGGGAGCAGTTGGCTCCCGAAACGTCGTGTTTTTAAACCTTACGCCAGTGTCGAAATAACTGTTTGTTATGGAATCTCCTGGTGAAACTCTGTATTGTTTCGTGAGGTTTCTTCAATTGATGTAAACGACTTTTATGGATAAAGATTCTATGTACGGACCTTTGAATTATCCAATTAGCAGGGTTTGTATTGTGCAGACGCAACCCTAAAGAGACGGCATGTCCAGGCGCGGTGATCAAAACCAGGGCAGTCTTTATGCGTCTGTTCTTTACTTACGCCATAAAATCTTGGACTATTCTAGAGATTTTTAGGTTGTACTAAAGGATGAGAGAATTGTAGGAAAGGTATTATCCATGAAACATCTTCTTGCCACCGTTGCATTGTAAGGGAAAGTGAATGCTTTCTTTTATGGCTTAACGTACAAATTTAAGGGGAAAATATACAAATTACAACAAAACTTTATTACAGGACGATCTTCCTGTAACAATTCTCAGTCGTTTTCTTGTTCGCCAGATGTTTCTTTGCGGGGTCCGGTTTTTACGTAAAAGTCCGTATTTTCGTCTCAAGTCGGGATTAGTCCGTCTTTTTAATCATTTGGTCCTTTTTTTTCCCTATATCTCTATATCTAACTAACGCTTAATCGGAAATTCAGTGGTTAAACGTAAGTAATCGGTTATATTCACATGTTTACAAAGACATTTCTGGAAACAGTCGATCGCGGTGCTAAAAAGAAAATCTTAAAAGTTATTTCTTTGCTTTTTAGATGTTTTTAATGATAATTAAAATAAGAAAAAAAATCGCGCTAGGCCACTGGGCTTTTGCCTTCCCCCTGCTCGAACTCCAGAATTTCAAAGCCTACACTTTTTGATTCCACGTTTATATTTTCCTGAAGCTAATACTTCTAAATATTATAAGTGTCTCAACTCAGGATATATACTTCAGAGTTTATAAACTCTGTGATAAAATCAGTGAACGTAGTATGGGGCGCGAAATTTTTAGGGGGGCAAAATTTTAATATTAGACTGGTGAAAGGGAGTGTTAGCGGGCGCAACACTTAACTTGCCCCTGGCGCTAGCAACCCACGCTACGCTTTTGAATAAAAAAGATTAACGTAATACGTTCGTTCTTCTCCATCTGCACCAGTTTCTCTTCGCTGTAGGTATAATGGAATGTATTTTATTGACGGATAAAGGTTACACATTTATTTTAGAAATCTCGTTTTCTTACGCGGAAAAAAAATAGTCATCATTTACAATCAAGTATATATATTTTTTTAAACTTATCTGGCGATATGTCTATTTCAAAATTTGAAACCCGGCCATAACTCTATATTCAATCTGTTTGCATCTTTTTCGTGAATAATTGTTTTTCCATAGGTTTTATTCTATTATAATGGCCAATATACCAACAAACAAATTTGCTTATTGCTTCTTATTACTGCAATAATTTCGCAGAGTTAAGCCACAGTTAACATGCGTTTAAATGCAATGTTATAATTTTGAGTTTTGGGGAAAGTAGGGGAGGGGGGACGCTAGCGTAGCAGTTCAAAAACCATGGTGAGGGGCTTGGGTAGCTTTAAAGAAGATCATGTGATGCCACGTTAGAGAAAATGTATGTTGAAATACAATGGGGGAGGCTCAAACATCTGAACCTCTGACATAGCAACTGGTGAGTGTGGGGGGGAGTGATAAAATTAATGCAAATTTTGAATAGATTTTTACATTAAAATTGAAAGTTTTTAATATTTCAGCTATTAGAGAAGGTCATTCACACATTATGGAAACGAATTTAAATATCCATTGTAATATGAAAATTAATACTCATGTAGGTGGGGCCCTATCATACGTTTTCTGGCTATATAAGCTGTGGTATTTAACACAGAATTTTAGTTTAACAGCAGAAATGCCTCCAGATTCTTGGTTAGAAGGTTACGTGACCGCTCTTTCCGAAGAGAAATACTCCTATTCTGAAATTGTGGAAAGACGGAAGAGCAAGGGATATACCATTTCTATAAAGAGGGCTTATAATATTCTTCATCAACGTGCGAAAGAATGCATGACTGCATTAATAGGCCAGAAACTGCTGCCCAGGAAAATCCAAATTGATCATCATATTCGAAAAGTGAAAGCTATGGTTACCATTAAAAATCATCCAATGCAAAAAGCCATCGCCATGAGGTTAGGAATACCTCCTGCAACTGTAAATAAAATTATTATCCATGATTTGAACCTTAAAGCTGTACACAAACCGGAGGTTCACAAGCTTCTGCCTCGCCATATTCAGGAGAGGGAGACCAACTGCAAAAGGTTGTACAAGAACTTCTTGTCGGGCAAAAAATGGAAGAAAGTTTTGACTTTAGATGAGACCTGTCTTTACCTAAGTAATTATGGTAAAAAAAAGAGCAATTTTCTACCACCATCTTGATGGGATCGAACGGAAAATGTGGTTTCACGAAGGCAAAGAAAGTTTCCCTAAGGGATTCATGGTGGTTGCTAGATTTAGTTATAATGGTAAACTAAAATTACGTAAAGTGGGATCTAAGATTAAAACCAATTCCCAATATTATCAAAGAGATGTTCTGGAGCCGATTTTATAGAAAGATATCCCTAGTCTCTATGGAAACGGCTCCCAAGATGTTGTCTTTCATGAAGAATAAGGTTCTAGCCACACTTCGAAATTGACTAAGGATTTCATGGTGAAATTGCAAAATGAAATCCGAATAATACCCATTCCTTTTAGTCATATCCCTGTCAAGTCACCTAATGCAGCGCCGTTGGATTTTTGTGCGTTCGGTCTCTTGGAAAATGCACTTGGAAGAAGGCGGCCAGCAACAGTGCAGAGTTTATGGGAAATATCACAAGAGATGTAAGAGAAACTTGATATGACTGTACTTCGAAACGGCTTCTTATTATGGAAATATCGTTGCAGAGCAATATTCAAGAACCATGGTCTTCAAATAGAACATTCCAGGAAAATGAAGTTGGAATTATTGACACAGAAATAACAATTTAAATTCGTTTCCATAATGTGTGAATGATCTTTTGTATTTTACAAAATATTGAACAATAAATGCTCTAATTTTCGATTTTATTGGTTATATCGTCATAACGTCCTGCATAATTTTATTAATGCACATTTCTGGAAGTTGCAAGTATGAGATGAGAATTTTATAATAGGAAGAAATGCTTTTAGTTCTTATTTGGTATTTCACACTTTACAGTAAAATGAAATTCACATGTTAAAAGAGCAATTGGGTAAAATAATAAATTATACATTTCTAAAATATCTATTTATATAATAAAGACGTACGACACACTGCACGAAAATATAATATAAGATAAAGCACATTAACACAGTTAAAATAAATACGATGGTTTATAGCTATTTCGGAAGCGCGTTTAGGCTTCCTTCTTCAGAACCCTAGTTACACTAATGTGACACACGTGCTAGAAAAACTATCGATGCCAAATTGCTAGTCCAAAATTAGTTCGGGTAAACCAGTTGTGGGTCCGTAGCCGTGTCTTTTGCTATGGGACGAATGAAGTTGCAACGAATGAAGTTGAATGCTTTTTAGCATGTGGACCACTTTATTGTAACTAGGGTTCTGAAGAAGGAAGCCTAAACGCGCTTCCGAAATAGCTATAAACCATTATATTTATTTAAACTGCGTTAATACGTTTTATTTTGGGTCATTCCACAGAATTTTGACAAATGGGGGTCGCTCAATCATTTTTGATTTCTTTCATACTTTGTATGCTGAAACATATATGCAAAGAAAATCAAAAACCAATTGAAATTTTTTTTTTTTATTTTGGCAACAGGCATCGGAAAAACAAGATTTCGTGCGGTTTTGCGAAAATCAAGTACTTACAAAATCGCATGTATTTTATTAAGCAGCAAAGATAAATCAAATATTCAAAAAGATTTAAAATTTACGTTGTTTGTTTACCTACATCACGTAAGTTTTAAAGTTTTAGGGTATTTTTAAAAAAGATTCCGAGTAATGTGATAATGACTGACATACCGCTGAAGTCATAATTTTTTAAAAGCAATTTCCTCCTGAAGGGCAACAGATATCAATGTCGCGTTTTTTATATGTTAGTTCTCTGTCTCAGTGTGGTACCTCAAAATAACTGGAGTTGTTATTTCCATTCCCTTTTAACATACAAGAGTATGAAATTTTGAAAATTTGGAAAACAGGAATATTCGGTGAATCAGAACTCAACAGGGGGAGCAGTTATCTGTTTGAAATTTGGCAAAGAAGCACCTCTCTGCATGTTGTTTATAACCTAAAAATTTCATTCTGTTATTCGAAATAATGTATGAGATACAGCCACCTTCAAACTGGAGAACCGGAAAATTGACTTGAAAAGGATCGGGGGTGGTGGTGGGGATTTGGGGGGGGGAAATTTGCTCACTGTAGTCCGGGGTTTGGTTCCCTAGGCCTTAAGAGGTTCGGATTCCTCGGAAAACAGTAGGTCCCGGCGCAGCATGACCATTGTAGTCTTTGAGCCGTAAAACCACAAATGAACAAATAAAAAAAAAAGAGAAAAAGTATATCTTCCAAGTTCTTGGAAGGTTCACTTTTTATCTGGCTTAGTTTTTTCATGTTTCATTCTCCTTATTTTAGCGTCTTTTTGGAAAAAAAGTTCAGAAATTGCATCACTCATTTCTGGCTTTATGTCATGCACTTGTCCTGTGGGTGTTGATAAATCCAAAGGACACAAGATCCTTAAAACATTTTTCAGTTCTACCCATATGCAGTCATTTTTACAAATTTTGAAACTGGTACACTTGGTCCTGAAGGATGAAAGATACTTATTTTAAAATCTTGTTTAGAAATAGAAATGTCTTTTACAATTCCAAGCCACCAATTTCCTTGATACATGCAAGCAACATTACTGTTATTCTTTACACACCCAAAGGAAACAAAGTCTTGGATATTTTCTTTGAAGATTTTACGATCGATGAAATGCTCTGAAAAGAGGTTTCACGGGCTCCTGTAATACATATATTTAAAGGAATGTGGCTGTGCTAAGCTGGAAAGCTTGAGTGTTCTAAGTCGTAATATAGGAATTAAATCTGTCTGCAAGAAATTCTGCTTTCTATTCAACCTTTGATTGTACCACAATGACATATTTGATTTGAGATATGTTTTGTTTACAAAACTCAAACATATCCTTTGGTGTTGTGATATGATCCTGGGTAATTCTTTGAACGTCCGCTTCTGATACAAGTCTTTTAGTAGCCCCTCCAATGACGTCACAAGGTCCCTTACCATGTGAGGTTGCACAAAAATGCCACTCTGTATTCAGTCCAAAATCTTGGTAATGACTGAGGTTTATAAAGTTTTTCGACTTTTGTAGTGCCCTGATACCTTATCGAAGAAATATATAACCTTTTCCACATATGGAAACAAATATCGGAACAAGTTCAATTTTCCCCAAAATCCCCCACCCCCTATCCTTTTCAAGGCAATCTTCCGATTCTCCAGTTTGGAGGTGGCTGTTTCTTATAGACTAGTTCGAATAACGGAATGAAATTTTCAGGTTATAAACAGCATGCAAAGTGATGCTTCCTTGCCAAATTTCAAAAAGATAACTGCTCCCCCTTTTGAGTCGTGAGTCGCCGCAAAGGTCGGTTTTTGAAATTTTTCAAACTTTCAAACCCTTGTATGTTAAAATGGGATGGAAATAACAACTCCATTTTTTTTGAGGTAACACCCTGAGACGAACATACAAAAAAAACGTAACATTGATATCTGTTTCCCTTCATGAGGACATTGTTTTCAAAAACTGACGATTTCAGAGATATTTCAGTCATTATCACAGTACTCAGAATTTTTTAAAAAATAACCTAGATCTGTAAAACTTACGTGATGTAAGTAACCAAACTATGTAGATTTTAAATCTTTTGGAATATTTGATTTGTCTTTATTGGTTAATAAAATGCATGCGATTTTGTAAGTACTTGATTTTTGCAAAATCGCATTAAATCATGTTTTTCCGATGCCTGGTGCCAAAAAAATAAAAAAAAATTGCAATTGGTTTTTGGCTTCTCTGGCATATATGTTTCAGCGTACAAAGTATGAAAAATCAAAAATGATCGAGAGACCAAAAAAATTTTTTTTGTCGAAATTCTGTGTAATGACCCTTTTATATTATATCTACTTATATATCAAGAGACTTTGTTAATCATGAATCAATAGGAACTACAAATGTCTTTTGAAGCGGATTTCTTATATTAATTCTCTCAAACGTTTATCGAATATTTCATTTTATTTGTAGATTATTGAATATGCATGATTTTATATATATAGTGCCTTCTTGCATTTCAATGCAGGTGTTTGAGTCAATGTTGAGTATTTCCAAATTGGTCGAAAGCGTCTTTGGTACTATCCCTGTTGCTGAGATGACTAACGGGATGACGAAGATCTTTTCCATACTCCATATGACTTGTACTTCATGTCTGAGGTCTTGGTACTTGGTGATTTTCGTTGTGTAGGTTGTCTGTATGTTATTGGTGTTGGGTACTGCTATGTCGATTAGGTACGTGGTCTTACCCGATTTATCGACGAGGGTTATGTCAGGACGGTTATGTGGGACTGTCTTGTCTGTTATGATTGCTCTATCCCAGTAAAGCTTGTGTGTTTCGTTCTCAAGCACGGTCTCTGGCTCATATTTGTAGTATGGGCATTTCTCTGTCAGAAAGCCAGCATTCGCTGCCAATTTCTGGTGGACTATTTTTGCCACTTGGTCATGTCTATGTTTGTAGTCTGACTGCGCGAGGATCTTGCATCCTGCCATCACGTGTTGGATTGTTTCCGATGCCGCATGACAGTGTCTGCATTTGTCGCTTTCTATGTCTTTTCTCTGGATGAATTTCTGATTGTTCCTTGTTGCGATCACTTGGTCTTGGATGGCTAGCATGAATCCTTCTGTCTCTGGCTGGAGAGTGCCTTTGGCCAGCCAAGCATTTGATGCCTTTTTGTCAACGTGTGATTATTTTAGGTCATTGTAGTGCCTGCCATATAATGGTTTTCCGGCCCAAGATCTTAGTTTCTGCTCATTGGCTGCCTCCAGGACACGCTCTTCGGTATTACACAGGTTTAGTGGTGTGTAATTTGCATCTGCTAGTACTGTGGCTTGGATGAATGGTGACCGCGGACTTTTGAATTGGAAGTATTGCCTCATGCGCTGTATCTGTTTGTCATGTAGAAATTTGAGGTCCGCTGTCCGCGTCCTTTCTTCTCCAGGGATAGCGTTTGCCTTTCAATTTTTCAATTGCCGTTTTTGGGTGTAGTTGCCAGGCTCTTCTTTGGATGGTTCTCACTTTCCGCTAAAGTTGTTCCACAAAAGTTCAGTGTTGGTCCATTTGATGATCCCGAAGGAGTAGGTGAGCACTGGTACCGCATATGCGTTAATTGCTTGCGTGGTGTTCTTCCCGCTCAGTTTCGTCTTCACAATGCTTCTAAGTCTTTCTTGGAATGCTTGCGTGAGCTGGACTTTGACTTTCTTGTGCTCCTGCTGCCGTTTTTGCATTATCCCTAGGTATTTGTAGGTTTCGCCCTCGTCCAAGGTCTTCAGTAGTCTCCCGTCTTCGAGTTCGATGCCTGGTAAATCTTCTTTGCTATTTTTCTTAACAGCAAGCATTGCACTTATTTTTACACTTAATTTAAACTACACTTTTCGAGGTTTTACCTTTTGCACTTATCGAGGCCGAATTCCATTCCTATGTCCTTGGAGAATGTCTCTGTTATACTGATGAGTTGTCGGAGTTGGGTGATTGTTGGCGCGTATAGCTTGATGTCATCTACGTACATGAGGTGGGAGACTTTATGTAGGTTTCTCTTGTCTTTCTTCAGCATGTATCCGTATTTACTTGTGTTCAGCATCCTTGACAAGGGGTTTAACGCCAAGCAGAACCACTGGGGGCTTAGTGCGTCTCCTTGAAAGATTCCGCGGCGGATGGGGATCTCGGCCGTTTCTATTTTACTGTCTGGCGTGTTTAGCTGTAACCGGGTTCTCCATTGTTTCATGCTGCTCTGTAGGAATCGGATGATTGAGGGATGCACTTTGTATATGCTGAGTATTTCAAGGAGCCACGAGTGCGGAACAGAGTCGAAAGCCTTCTTGTAGTCTATGTATGCGGTGTTGAGTTTTCGCTTTTGTTTTCTTGCTTGTTCCAGGATAACTGAGTCGATGGTAAGCTGCTCTTTACATCCCAGAGTCCCTTTCTGGCATCCCTTTTGTTCTTCCGTCATTAAGTTGTTGCTTTCGCTGTGCCGGCTTATTTTTTCAGAGATGCACCCCGTGAGTATCTTGTACAGGGTGTTAAGGCACGTAATGGGTCGGTATTTCGCTGGGTTACTGGTATCCTGGTCCTTCGGTAGGAGGTAAGTTATTCCCTTGCAGAGGAATTCAGGCATTTTGCTGGGGTCTTCAATTATCGCCGTAAGTTCCTTGGCTAATGGGCCATGGGCGCTGGTAAATTTCTTGTACCAGAAGTTGTGTATGCCGTCAATACCGGGTGCTTTCCAGTTGTGCGTACGTTGGATTACCTGCTGGAGTTCCTCTATCGTGATGCCCGTGTACTCCATCTCCTCTATTCCTCTCGTAGCCTCCATTTCTTGCTGAATCCAGGGGGCGCTTTTGTGCTGTACTTCATTGGACCATAGTGTCTTCCAGAAGGTCTCTATTTCTGCTGGCTTTGGGGCTTCGTACTTGTCTTGGTTCGCTGGTGTCTCTCGAAGCTTCCTGTAGAAGGCCTTCTGGTTTGCTTGGAATTGCATGTTCTGTTGTTTTTTGTTGGTATAGTCTTTGTATCTTCGGAGTCTTCTGGCGTATACACCCAGTTTTTGTTTGAGGGTATCCAGATATTCGCTGATGTGTTTATTGGGCTCTTCGTGTCTTGTATGAATCCTATTTCTCTTAAGGGCCATCTTCACTTTCCTCACTAATTTCTTACTCCTATTTCCCTGCATGTACTGAGTTATTCGCCCTATGCTGCTGCGGAGCTCTTCTATTCTTTTTTGCAGTCTCACTTGCCATGGTGGTTGGGCTTTGTTTCCTCTGTTACTTCGGCCTTCGTTCCTTACTTCGTACCCATTGGCGCGTGATGCCGCTACTGCTGCACAGTATATGGCGGTGTGTATTTCCTGTAGGGAGTTGTGGTTCTGTAGGTGTAGTGGCAGGGTATGTTCATTGAGGATCTTGGTTGCTTTGCAGAGTTTCCAAGATGCCGGTTGACGTGGTATTCTTGGCCTTGTTGCGGCATCCGAGCCTTTATATTCCGCCAGTGCACATTATGAATCTTCCATTTTCTCCACGTCCCTCCTCTCTTCTTCTTCTATGCTTGGTTGGAGCGGTTCTCTTACGCTAGTTGGTGCTTCTGCGTTGACCTCACTGGTTGGAGTGTTTGCTAGATTATTGGAAACGTCATCTGTTAACTTTTATAGTAGGGGCTCAGCTAAGAGGTTTCTGATTATTACATTCCTGCGCTGTGTTGGTTATAGTAGCCATACAGTTGGGCGCGCCATTACAATCAGTGGCGACTCCAAGGAAAGACTGTTGCATTTTTTTGAACGGAATTTTATATATATATATATATATAAAATTCCTATAATATCAGCTATAAAATATTAAATGCCATTATTTAAGAATATACTGATACTAATTTTTTTACACTAATTAATATAGAAAAAACATAATTTATGTTTAATATAATGAATTCATGTGCGCATTTCATTTGTAGACATGTTAATGTAGAAAATACAATTTGTATATTAAAATCAAATACTTACACATGTCCCAGTTCATGCGCTATGGTAAAAGCAGCACTCAGTCCATTATCTTCTATGATTGCACAACTACTAAAAGGATCACACATCATACCTGATTGAGCTAAGCCTAAATGAAATTTATTTGAACTAAATTTATAGAAAGCACTTCAGAATTATTATCAGAGACAGAAGCCAATTTAAAAAAAAAATAGTGGGAAAAATAGGAGTGATCACTCCCACAAAATATGTTTGAGTTTTACGGCATAAGAACAGCAAGGGCCATACTGCACCGGGACCTACACTTTTCAGAGGAATCTGAACCTCTGAATGCCTATGGAACCAACCGCCGGTCTATGGTAAGCAGATAATCAGTAAACGTCTTTTTTTTTCTTTTTTTTTTTGGCATAGTTGCGAGCCAAATACGGAATAACTGTATACTAATTGAACATATTACCACTGCACCACCGCAGTGCTCCCTAAAATACCAAAATAGGAAAGATTATTGGAAAAAATATAGGAAATATAATACAAAAGGCGAAAAAGTGTGAAAATAAGCTATATAGAAAATATGTAAGCTATATGCATTATATAATGCAAGATTTATAACAGAAGTTGCAAAAGTAAATATCACTCCTAATGAAACACACTATACAAAATATACAATACAGCTAAAATAATAAGTTTATAAACAGTCTCCCCCCCCCCACATCCATAACCAAGTCATGGGTAATCGAATACCTCGCATATAAAAATAAAATCTATTAAAACCAAAAATATTCCAATAGGATCTATGTTAAATTCTTCCACTTTAATGACTAACCTTGACAGCCCTTCCCCAATAATCAAATAAAGACTGGACGATCTTAGCGTGAAAATCAGTATTCAAACACGAAACAAAGTGTGCAGAGGATATTTTCTCTATACAAATTGCTGCAGCATTATTTAAAAGTAAATAAAACTGACTTATTTCAAAAAATGTACAAAAAAAATACATAACACCAAGAATGAAACACACTATAATATTATGCAATTACTTATTGACAATTTTTAATGTATCAGACAGTATTGAATCAGTTCTTGTATTTTATGTGTTCTCTTACTTAGAAATATTGATATCATGCTATTAGAAAAATCTTAATGTTTTATAGAACTTCATAGCCTACTGTTCACTTTGGCTAAACAATTGGTTGCAAAAGCAAATTCTCTTGCAACATCGATATGCCAATTTTAATTCCATTTATGTTTCCATCTTTTTCAGATTTGTTTTTTAGATGCAGTTAGATTACTTTGTTCTGTTTCTTCACCTATTCTTTTTAGTTTTTACTCTTCATCAATCCTCTTGTCGGCTTCCTTAAAAGTAACATACACCACATGTCTACCACTTTCTAATAATTGTTCAGTACCCGAAATGAAAAAGCATATCCATACCTACCCTTTGCTGTCTTTTGCACGTCATATACTAACAATGGTAGATTCCAAAAGTTTCCATCTGTTTTCCAGAAATAGTGGTATATGATCCAAAGTAGTGCAATATGATTAATGAAAAAATCCTTTCTACATCAGTATATTTACGTAAAAAGGAAAAGAAATATTTAAAATATTTTTAAATTCTTTCATTTTTACTGTGCCTGGTTTTAAGAAAAAACCATTCCTCCGAAACAAATAAATACACATGCTTTTTTTTTAAAAATCTCACTTTGTCCACCCCTTTAACTGATGCATTTAATTCTGGTGCCAGTTGTTTCTACATGCTACCACACCATTTCTCTACCGGGATGCCGTGGAACCCTACTATGCCACAAAATACCATTAGGGCAGGGTTTTCACTATTTTTCCAAAATAGAAAATAGGGAGATTCTAAGGATCTAAATGATCTTTTCTAAGGACGAATTTAGGTATGCCAAAAACTAGGGATGATCATCAATGGTCGATGTTTTTGAAATATCGGTGTGTTACTTTCAATATTCGATGTTTTCACTTTTGGTGGTAAATGACCGTTGTTTTGTGACCATCGATTGTAAATGACCGATGTTTTGAGACCATCGATGTTTTACTGTAATATCGATTTATTTTAATAATACAAGTTATTTTTAACTTAACCATGGGTTTCGATAGTTTAAAAGTCTAATTTTAATAAAACCGTCCAGAATCACTGATTCACAATCACTTATATGTAGTCTAAAACTTAACTAACTACAGTGTCGGGAATAGGTAGACATTACACTGAGTCGCTCGTGTATGTAATTATATTGCTGATCACTGATCTTATTTTAGGGGAATTTCTTATCTGGGGGTACTAAAAGGATAGAACTATCGTGCATTAACGCCGTTTGAAATAAACCATTAGCCTTTGCTTTTTAGAACAATCATATCCATTTAATTGTGTAAGCGGCATTGGAAGTAAACAATGATAGTCGATTTTGGCCGGAAATTTTATTACAAACCGAATGGGGGAAATAGAGCTTGTCTATCTGTGACCCCCGTATAAATAAGGTGATTAATTTTTGCCCACAAATTTAAGGGAAATTTAGTCAAAACAACGACTAAATTGGGATTGAAGGAGGCGACGAATTCTTAACATTTTTCTTAACATAGCAGCGTCACTCTAGCAAATGTTCATGAAATAGACATTAAACAAAGCAATTATTTCACATAATGTTGTCATACGTTACATATAATATTGATGGAAAAATCAACGATTATATGCAGGTCACAATATAGAATACAAATCTATGTGTAACTGAAGAAGACAAGTTCAACATTTTGGGCGTAGTATAATTCATTTAACAAAAATTAACGTACGTTTCGGACGGATCTTGACCGTCCCTCCTCAGCATCACGTATGCGTCATACGTATTCACGATGCGGGATGGGCAAGTTCCGCCCGAAACATACATTAATTTTTATTAAATCATACTACTCCTAAAATGTTGGGAACTTACTTTCTTCATTTATTCTTCGTAGTGTTACGTCATAATATTAATTCTAAATTCGCATGTTTCACAGTTCTAACCTATATGTATTTGCTCGCTGGTGCTGCAGAACTTTATCGATGAGTGTCTCTAATAATATATAATTGAAATTTAGATAAATATATCACGCATATATTTAATTTAATAATAATATATAACTGAAATTTCACGATTTTGATTAATAAAATATACGAGAAAAATAGAACATCAGTATGGTAGTTGAGAGAATTTGCAAAGATTAGCTGAAATACGGAAGAGTTGGTCACTTTATCTGTAAAATCTGGGAAATCAATTGTAAATAAAAATTTACATGAAGCCAATTTTAGTCGGCATCCCCTGACTACCGCACAGCCTTACTTATAAGTACTAATAAAGTAGGAGCTCTTTAATACGGCACGTTTATAACCAAGGCCATGTCGGATTAGCGGTTTTTTCGAATTATCGAACGTTAATATGGTTTTAACGGGAATACCAAAGAAAAATTAATTCAACACAAGGATATCTAAAACAAGTTATAATAACCTGCTCTATGGTAAGAAATAATACACATGAGCGTTACTGTTTAAAAAAGTCTCTGATATCACGTTGCATACATGATTCAAATCACTTCTTCAAAAAATCATTACAAATTGTACAAAAATTTATGAGTTCTGAAGAGTTATAGCTTTTATTGGATTCGGCAAATTTTATAAATGTATTTAATGCGTCAGAAGCCTGTTTCCACGAGACTTTAGCTTCATCTGCCATGTCTTCTTCTTCATCTGATTCCACCTCCTGAACCTGGGCTTCTTATGGGTTCACAACACTGTGTATAATCTGTTCGTCACTCAGTTCTTCGACCACTGGCACACTTTTGTCAATTTCATTCCAGTCTTGAACTTCTTCACAGGGTTCACGCGTGAAAGAGTAGTTTGGCACAGCTTCTACCTAGCACCATATTTAAACCATCACTAATAACATTTAGATCTTGAGCCACATCTTCATCATTAGGACAAAGTTTGTAGCTGCACCGCTGTAGAGTGACTTCTTTCACCTGATTCCACGATACGGCAATTGCGAAAATTGCATGTTTGACATCAAACTGTTTTTGGAAGTCTTTTACATGACAGTTAGGGTCTAAAAGGCTTTGCACGAAAGATCTTCTATAAAAACACTTAAAATTTTGAATCACACCTTGATTCATCAGCTGTATCAAGGGAGTGACATTTGGTGGTAGGTAATCTGCAAAAATATTGCTGCAAACCAAATCAGAAGTAATAGGATGAGCAATACAGATGTCTAACAACAAAAGCGCTCTGCTGTCTTGTGGCATTCAAAATGATGGAAATACCAGTCCTTAAACAAATCTGCTGCCATCCATGCATCGTTTGCGCATCATAATGCATAGGCAAGTTTAAGACTCCTTTTAAAGCTCCAGGTTTTTTATATTTACCAATCATGACAGGTGTCAGCTGATGGTCGCCAGAAGCATTTGCACACAGCAAAACAGTCAATCTGTCTTTATTTTTCTTGAATCCCTTAGCACATTTTCATTTTTACCTGCCAGAATAGATGTTTTCAAACAACGCCATAAAAGGCCGGTTCCATCGGCATTGTAAACTTGACAACGGGTTAATTTCCACCGTGCAACAAGGCTGCCAAAAGTGTTCTTATATTCCTTAGAGACGTTTTCATCATCTGATCTGATCTCTCCAGCCACATCCAGTCTCCGGATTCCGTGTCGAATTTTAAATTTCTGAAGCCAACCATCGGAAAACACACAAGCCCTTTCTATATTCAGATCACGATGAAACTGTTTTGCATTTACGATAACCACAAGCTCAGTCATAGGTTTCTCGTCTGATGTTTTCATACTAAACCAAATATACAAGGTACTCTCAAGAATTTCAAATTTAAATTTCTTCGATGTGTGTCTTAATTCCCCATTTTTTGCTGTTATACATTGAGCAGCAAACTTTACAAGAAGTTATTTTTGTTTTTTAATTCATAAATTGTTGAAGAACCAATACTGAAAGCACGCATTATAATGTTTCTGTTATCACCTTTTTCGAGACGATTAATTATCTCTTGCTTTTGATGTATACTGAGAGTCACATGCTTACGCTTATTAGCACTTGAAGAACTCGTGCTGGGCCTTGAGAATATTTTACAGTACAGTACACCGTATGTACGCAGTTGTATGTAATATTGTGCAAACGTGATAAATGTAGCCAGACAGAAAACAGGCAACAATGTACTGAAATGAAAACTGACAGTCACGATAAAGCGGGCAGCGCAGTGGCACCACCTAGCGGTCAAGGTCAGCTAACGCCTGATTAGAGAATGTGCCAAACCGAAGAATGCACGATTAAAAAGCTTTTACTCTAGTAACTAAATTTGCTTACATTTGCTTTAGGCAGGGATGGAAAATGAAAAAATTATTTTTGTATCACTTCTGGAGCAGCAAAAATCCAATTTTGTAGCAGTTCGCAGCAATTTTATTTTGGAGCCGTAAAAACAAATAAATAAATAAAAATAAATAATAAATAAAAAATAATAAAAAAAGAAGCTCGCAGCAATTTTGGAGTAGCAAAAAGACAATATTATAAAAGAAATAAAAATATTTTTTAGCAACTCACAGAAATTTTGTAGCAACAAACGTTCTACAGCAGCTAATAACCAGTTATAAGCATAGCTTTTATCAAGAAACCTTGGATGCATTAATAGCAGGTACTTATTTTAATATGTATGTTTCAATAGTCTTTTTTTCAATAACTTATTCATACAGTCTTTCACCATTTTCAAAAATAAATGCAATGAAAAATAAACTAAAAATCACCGTAACAAAATCGTTTTATAAAGTTTTTAATGGCAAAAAAAGAATAATACAATATTTACACTAAAATATAATATATGAGGGTTGATACATAAATTGTGAAAGGAATTACGATTACATATATGACAAAAATCTTCGTATACGATCATAAGCTGAAGAGATGCTATAATGTCGGTTAACAATGTTCTAAAAATATAGTAAAAGCCGTGGCTACCATCAGCCTCTACGCGTCGACATGTATCGCAAGGGGAAAATATATTGAGGAAAATCAAAGTATTACGATTATGAATGAATTGAATGTTTACTTCGTAACCGTTCGTTAACCAAAAAAATTTTTTTTAATATTAAAATCTACTAACTTTTAAATGAAGTTACAACAATGGAATTGCGAAAAAAAAAGATGGATTACCTTGCATATGGAATAATGAAATTAGATACGAATGCCCCACAAAGATGCAAATAAATAAAAAACAGAAGTTATTTTGTAAGGAAAAAATCTATTATGAATTAATTAAATAAATGAAAAGACCTGCAACCTTGAAAATTATCCGGCAATTCATCAGAGAAACTAACTGAATAGGACAAAAAAGTAGCAGAAGTGGCAACGCTTGCGTTGGCAATAAGTAAATTGAAATTTACGATTTTGAGTTACGATCAAAACCTCAGGCTAAAATTCGATTTCAAAAATGGATTCAATTCATTAAATTACGATATTAGAGAAAAAGCAGAGGTTCTGCGGCACTGGCTGGCCTGGCGTGGAGCTAGGGGTAAGGGTGGGGCCCGCAGTCTCCGTGCAGCCCCTTCGGCACGGTTTTTATTTGGCGCGTTTTTTTGTTTGTTTTTTTGTAAATATGAATAAAGAAATTCTAGTTTTCAAATTTCTATTTTTTTTACGTTTTTTTAACTTTTGTATTTTTTTTTAACTTTTTTTTTGTAACTTTTATAATTGTTTTCAACATTTATAATATTTTCTTTTTAAACTTTGTTTTTTTTTAAACATTTTAAAATTTTCTTTAAATTTTATATTTTTCTTTTTCCAAACTTTATGCAATTTTTTTTTACCTTTTAACGTTTTTATCTTTCAACCTTTTTTTAACCTTTTGTATATTTTGTTATGAAACAAATTGTTATTCACTTTTTACAAAACGTCTTATTTCTATGCTGGAGATAAAGAAGAAGAATGATCTCCTGTTCTAAATTAAGTATTATACAAATGTTTAATATTTAAATTGTTCCTTAAGGTTAGTGAAAAGCTAAAATTTATGTCTAAATTGTTTTAAATAATTGTAATTAGATAATTTTAATCCCCTAGTTTGAATTGTATGCGGTCTTTTAAAATAAGTTTTTACACAGAAGTTTATTCTTTAATCTCTACTACAGTTTGCAAAAATTATATATATATATATATCATCATCATATTCAACCATTATCTATCCACTGCTGGATGAAGGTCTCTCCAAATGCTTTCCACACAAGTCTATCCTGGGCCATTCGTTTCCACGTCACCCCAACCTCTTTTCTTATTTCATCCACCCATCTAGTTTGAGGACGTTTTCTAGGTCTTCGGTGGTCTCTTGGAATCCAGTTCAGAATTTCTGTTGTCCAACGTTGATCAGTTCTTGCAATATGCCCAGCCCATCGCCATTTCAGCCCTTTTACTTTAACAATGATGTCCTCTACTCTAGTTTGCTCTCTCACCCAAGTGTTTCTTTTTCGATCTCTCCTAGTTATTCCAAGCATGCACCTCTCCATGCTCCTTTGGGTTGTCTGTAACTTCCGTATTGCTGCAATTGTTAGACTCCATGTCTCTGATCCATAAGAGAGGACTGGCAATACACACTGGTTGAAGACCTTTCTTTTTAGACACAAAGGCAATTTCCCCTTCAGGATAAAACTGTTTCTTCCAAATGCACTCCAGCCAAGTTTAATACGTCTGTTGAGTTCTTTCATAATGTTGCCATCCATTGAAATCAGCTGGCCAAGGTAAATATATGAATCAGCAATTTCTAGCTCAATGTTGTCAACTTGTATTTTTGTTTCCTCTACGAAATTATTGAACATGATCTTAGTTTTTTGTAGGTTCATCTTGAGTCCAACTTCTTTACTTCTAGTTGAGAGCTCCTGTACCATGTCTTGGAGTTCTGATGGGTTCGTTGAAAAAATAACAATGTCATCAGCAAACCGCAAATGATTTAAATATTCACCATTTATTTTTATTCCCTTGTCATTCCAATTTATCTGCTGAAAAATCATCTGTAAAGCTGAAGTAAAAAGTTTTGGAGAAATGGTATCTCCCTGCCTCACCCCTTTGCCAAGTTTGATAGTTTTGGTATCTTTATGTAACCGAAATTTTGCACTTGCATTTTTATACACACGTTTCACCATGTCAATGTACACATCCTCAATGTCTGTTGATCTTAAAGAGTTGATGACTGCTGATGTTTTAATAGAGTCAAAGGCCTTCTCATAGTCAATAAATGCCACACACAATGGAAGTTCATATTCATGTGTTCTTTCAATTAATTCTCTTAATACTTGAATATGGTCCACTGTACTGAATCCACTTCGAAATCCAGCTTGTTCTCTTGGTTGAGCTGCATCTAATTTTTTCTGCAGGCGATGTGTTAGCACTTTTGTGAAGATTTTATAAATAGCAGGTAACAAGCTAATTGGTCGGTAATTTTTCAAATCCTCTTTATCACCTTTTTTATGCAAAAGAATTACTGTTGCAGAATCCCATTGGTTTGGTATGTTACCGCTGTTAAGACATTTGGTAAAGAATTTTGCAAGTATGTCTTCTACATATTCTCCAGCTTCTTTTAGGATATCTAATGTAATACCATCATCACCAGGGGCTCTTCCTTTCTTCATACTTTTTATTGCAAATGAAACTTCTTCTTTTAAGATTTTAGGAGCTGTTCCTTCGACTATTTCAATGTCTTCGTTTAATCCACTGTTACTTTCGTATAGATTTTTGTAGAATTCTTCAACTCTTCTAAGTATTTCTTCCCTATTTCTTGTTACGGTGCCATCCTCTCCTTTTAATGCAATGATGTGTTTCTTCCCAACAGATAAACTTCCTTTAACAACCCTAAGGCTCTTGTTATTTTCAATGGCTTTCCTTACTAGCTCACAGTTGAATTTTCTTATGTCTTCTTTCATGCTTTTGCGCAGAGTTTTACAAAGTTCTATGTACTCAATCCTGGAACTGGTATTTTGATTGTCCACCTTCATATCTCTTCGCCTTTTCATGAGCTGTTTCGTCTTCTCAGATAATTTGCTATTGTGCTTTTTACAGGTTACACCACCAATTTCCCCAGCAGTTTCAACTATTGTCTTAACAATGTTTTCATTTGCTTCTGAGATATCACTTTCATCAATAAGTCCTTCCAGTGCAGAAAAGCGATTTTTTAATTCCAACTTGAATGCCTCGGTATTTTCTTTTAATTTCTTTAAATCCACCCTCTTACTTACTTTGGCGCAGTATAGCCCAGATGCTCTTGCGCCATAAAAAAGCCAAACAAACAAACAAACATCTTACTTACTTGTTTCCTAATGAGCTTCTGTCGTTCTAATTTAGTATTTAAGTGCACTTTACATCTCACCATTCGATGATCACTTCCAGTATTAAATCTGTTCAGTACACTGCAATCTTCAATAATTGATTTCTTGTTTGCCAGGATATAGTCAATTTCACTAGTTCCCCCATTTGGGTGTTTCCATGTCCATTTTCTTTGCGGTTTCTTCTTAAAAAATGAATTCATGATGCTAAGATTTTCAGCTTCTGCAAATTCGATGAGTTGATCGCCACGTTCATTCCTTTCCCCATATCCGTATTTACCAACCGATGTCTCTCCTTGTTCCTGTTGTCCAATTCTTGCATTGAAATCCCCCATGATGAGCTTGATATGTTGTTTCCCTTTGGTGTGTAACTCTTTGATTTCTTCATAAAATTCTTCAACCTCTTCGTCGGTATGGCTTGATGTTGGTGCATATACCTGTACTATTTGAAGTTGGTATCGCTGGGTTAGTTGAACAACGAGCCTCGCTGCTCGATCTGACGTGCTTTCGACTTCAAGAAGGTAGTCTTTAATTCTTTTGTTGATTAAGAAGCCAACACCACTTGTTCTTCCAGTTTCCGTTCCTCTATAATAAAACAAATGTCCACTTTTAAGTTCCACCAACTCTTCACCTTTTCTTCTAACTTCACTGAGTCCTACAATGTCCCATTTGATCTTGTCAAGTTCTTCTTCCAATTCCTGAAGTTTTGCTTCAGAAGCAAGGGATCGTCCGTATACGTGGTGTATATATATATATATATATATATATATATATATATATATATATATAATAATACTTTATTCCTTATTATTATGTACATCAGGAGACCATACAAACGATTTGCTTGGGAAAAGGAAAGACAGCAGTAGCGATGCTAGTAACGGGGCTCTCTTTCCGGTAGAAAAAGCAAGGGATTTCTCGTATTCTGCAAGAAACAACAAAGATATTGATTCGCGCGTACAAATCCGCATTGTTATTAAGAGATTTACATTCGCTGGTGTATAACATTTACAGAGTTTATGAGCAGAGTCTTGACTCGAAGACGTTACAAGTGAAGGTTGAAGTCCAAAGGTGGAGTCTTTGTGGGCTGCAGAGCAAGAATGTTTTTCCTTGTAGCCAAGGCCGGAAGAAGAAGTAGGAGAAACGAAAACAGTAGAAAAATGTAAATGAATTTTGAGTTGACCGTTGTGGGGGGCAGTTTTAAATGAAAGGCAGACAAAAGAAAAATGGAAAAGGAAGAGCAGGGAGAGCAGAGGAGGGGGAAGAACTGAAAACTAAAAGGAAAGAGTGGGAAGGCAGAAGTAGCAGGCAGATCATTAAGTACCATTAAGTAGAATACCATTAAGTAAGGGAGATTTAAGTACCAATCAAAGATTTTGGCTTTAAAGGCGTGAAAAGACAGATTTAAATTCTTGAGGGATCGAATTCCAGATTTTAGAACCCGTAATGAAAACCTTATGGATTTTATAGTTTGTGCGAGTCCGCGGTATTCTGATATCGTCCTGGTGACGTGTATTGTAATCATGTGTCGTCTGTGAGATAGAGAAAGGTAAAACTAGGCCTCATGATCGTAGGGACGTTTGGCGCGTTTTTTCATCCACTCGAGTAGGCGACTTTTTTATCCATGATTTTTTTTTCACAAAATTTCTCTTTTCTCTC
>QLNU02015360.1:6835514-6863875 GCA_006491805.2 Dysdera silvatica | reverse complement strand
AGATAATAGGAAAAATACTATTTTAAAAATAGAACAGCTATATATCTTGTTTCGAAAAAATAATGTGCAAAATAAACTTTAAAATTTTTAATTAAAAAAAAATCAGATTTAAGAAAAATACTGTTTTAAAAAATAGAACAGCTAGAAGATTTGTTCAGAAAATAAGAATCAAAAGTAATATCTTTTAAAAATTTTAATTTTAAACCTGAATAATAGATGATCTAAAAAAAATCACATTTTGAAAAATCGAATCGGAGAAATTTTCCAATGATTTAAATGTGAGAAATAAAGCTTATTTTGAAAGCGAGGAATAAAATTTTTGAGGAAAGCGAATAATATTTTTTTTTCTTAGAAGAAGGAAAATTTGTGGAAAAAAATAAACTTTTGAAAATTGAGAAAAGAGAAAAGGGGAACATACGAAGCATATATTAGGAGGGATGGTAACAATCACTGGAGAAAATTAAGGATTTACCGCAGTGGATGGTGATGGATCGTAAAGACGCTTTGGCGGTGGGGAATCTATCCAATCACTTGATCGTTTGCAATACATTGAAAAACTTGGGAAATCTCCTTGAATCTGAAAAGATTGAGTAAAAAAAAATGAATATGGGTAAATCGTGAAATTTATGGTAGCAAATAGTAATAAATAGATGGAAAAAATGAAAATAATGCTAATGGTGGGAATAAATAAAGAAAACTTACCAAATTAGAAGGTTTGTAGGTTGTAGATCGCATCAAGGATGTGAAATTTGGTAATTGAACGAGCTTGCAGAACCTATCTCCGATGACGATGCCCACTAAATTGACTAAAATGGAAGCGTTGGGGAGTTGTTTGAAGAGAAAATAAGAAAAAGAGCTGTAAATGTGGTAACCTACGACCATTTCTTGCCCTGACAGGACAAGATCAAATATACTGATCAGACATTAAGGCGTCAACAAGGAAAACACACCGGCAACCCTGTATCGGTAGCGCCCTCTAGAAAGTATTTGCCGATGCCAATCCACTAAAGATAAACAGGTTGCGCCCTCTAGGAATAAATTTATAGTAAGGAGATTAATTTAACGAAAAATATGCAGCGCCCCTAGGAGAAAAATAAACAACTATAGCTCACCCAAGGAGAAAAAACATCTATAGCGCCC
Organism: Dysdera silvatica; assembly: GCA_006491805.2. Taxonomy (NCBI): domain Eukaryota; kingdom Metazoa; phylum Arthropoda; class Arachnida; order Araneae; family Dysderidae; genus Dysdera; species Dysdera silvatica. Next base: position 6,862,735 of record QLNU02015360.1, on the reverse strand, counting down.
CCTATAAAAACCAATAGAAATACCCCTCGAAACCAAAAAAATCGAGATAAGTTTCAAAAATCCATCACCAGGAGAGCTAGAATCGCCGAGAAAGGTCGCCTTAAGGAGGTGAATGAGCATGTAAATTCTGTCAATCACACGTGAAATAACCAGAGTCGAAAAACTTTAATCGAAAAAATACAAGCATCCATAAGTCTGTCTTAGACAGATGGCCGCCTAATAGCGTTGAACGAGAATATATTCATCAATCACGTGGGAAAAAGACAAGGTCGGAAATCTTAAAGCGTGATGAAAACAATCAGCCATACGTTTGCCTTAGGAAACTGCTCATTCTAGAGAGTCAGTCGTCTTATAGAGTGGAACGATCAAAAATTTTTGACAATCACTTGAGAAACAGGCAAAGAAGAAAATTTTAATCGTAATACAAGGAATCGTCCATCAGACTATCTTAGAGAGGTGGTCGGCTTAGAGAGGTGAACGAGTATATATGGCTATCAATCACGCGGAAAAACACAAGGCCGAAAATCTCTAATCGTGATAGAAACTAAATAATCAAAGTCCAGAATATAAGGTGGTCTTCTTACAGGGTTTGAATGATCTTATACTTTTCTGAAATAGATGGGAAATACCTCAAAGTCAAATGAATAAAATGGAATAAAGTGTCAAAATCTCTTGTTGTATCGCTCGTATCGACCCTATGATCTGAATAAATCATATAAAAGTATATAAAAAAAAATAAGAAATAAGAAAAGTAACTCCTTGACTACACAGATATAACAATATAAGGACTAATCTACCGAACTCGTGATGGCCCACCGACAAGAGAGCGCGTCTACAAGCTGGAGTGTCCCGAGTGCAAATCCCCGCTTCCGCTAGAGAATTTTTCTTTTTTCAGTAAGGTAGAGTGTCAGTAGATAAAAGTCACTACAATTTCCAGGAAGATTCCTGCTTCTCGGAACTGTAGGTATCTATACCGATCATAAATAAAAAAAACCGCCAAGTAAAAAACGCGCAAACCGGGTTGCACGGAGACTGCGGCCCTACCTCACCCTGCGCCAGGCTGGCTAAGGGACGACCCTTCGCCAGGGGAGCCAGTCATCAGCCTGGCACCCCCTATACTTTAACATTAGCGCGCCAGTGGCATAAAACGCCTAGTTTCTCCCTACTCTTGGGGATGAAGCTGCGGTGTGTTCACAGGTAATTAGTATAAGAAACCTATGTAATCTACCCATTATAGGGTATATTATCCATTGCCTTTAATTCCGTCAAGAACCGTGGTTGAAGACTTATATCAATTTCAACACGGAGAAGCGGAAGAACGCCCACAACAAGTTTGAGAAGGCCAACTTCAAACTCATGAATAATGCAGTATTTGGTAAGTTTTTAGAAAATTTTATTTTTAGAAATTGTGGTATTGTAAATATATTTTATCCATCGAAAAAATATTTGATTTGATTCTTTGATAAAGTTTTTACGGTGGTTAGATATATGCATAAAAAAGGGAGGACAGTTAGTTATATATATGTATTTTTCTAATAGATAAAACCATGGAGAATCTCCGGAACCGGGTGGATGTGCGGCTGGTTCAGAAGGATAACATCGCTAAAAAGGTGGTGGCCTCTCCAGCGGAGGACCTAGTCGCCATCCAACGGAAGAAGATCACCCACACGCTCAATCCACCAATTTATGTTGGGTTCTCCATACTGGACATTAGTAAAATATGTATAACTTCCACTACAATAAAATTTTAGTCGCGTATGGAGAATGTGCAAAGCTCTTATTCACAGCCACCGACTCGCTTTGCTACGAGCTCACCACAGACGATGTTTATGCCGATATGAGCCATAACATATCGGAATACGCACTTTAGATTATCCTCCTTGACCACCCCTTATTCAACACTACCAACAAAAAGGTTCTAGGAAATATGAAAGATGAGCTCGTCTCTGTCCCCGTTTCCTCGTTCGTTGGGTTGAGGAGTAAAGTTGCATTTACACCAGTAGACTTCGAGCTTCGGACCGGACCGCTCACAAGGGCGGTCTCTTGACTGTCCCAGACGGATTTTAACGAAAAAAAATCAGCTAATAGTCCATCCAATTCTAGGCATATATCGTGAAAATTACAGCCGAATCTCAATATTAATGTTAGAAAAAATTAATAAAAAGTATATTTGAGTTTCCAGAATAGAGCATTTATCGCCATTTGGCGTCAGCCAAATTTCTTTTTGAGTAAACGCTGTAAAGGAATAGCCATAATTGGGCATTTTTTTTCACACTAGTTTGAGCTTTTATGCAACCAACTAAGGTTATTTATCTAAATCTCACTATATTTTGGAATATGAAAATCGAAATAAGATCAGAAACATTACAACTGGCAAAGTCAATATAAAAACCAAGAATATTTCCTGCTATAACTTTCACAAATAAAATACGAACAATATTAAATTCTGACTTAAAAAAATATTTACAACTTAAACAAAATCCACTATGTTTGAAACTGGTAAACAGATGTAAATGTATTTTTAAAGTTTCAAAGCAGATTATATCACCCTGATGGTATTATGACATTCGTTCGTTTAAAATTTTCGGCTAACTGAAAAGAATTATCGCCAAATGCCGCTAAAAGATTACATTTGGCGTTATTTTAGCGAATCTTTAAAATTTAATTTCAGGTTTTCTAAGGGGATTTGGCAACTAATTTTTATAGTATAGGTTTATTATAATATACACTTTCACCTAAATTAATTTCGTTAAATTCGGCTTATGATAGGAGACCGCCCTTCTCAGGGAATGGGAGATCTTTAGCTACTCAATTCTTTTTGTGAGGAAGGGGGTCCGAGCTTCATTAGGACCCCGCTCAGGTCTTCTGCCGAAGCAGAAATCCTGAGCGGACCTTGGCCCCTCGAGCCAAATAACCGCCACCCATGTTGTCATAATTGACCGATTCCGCCAAAGAAGCGTGCCATGCACTTGCGAGCGATGGTATTGCAATGAGTTGGCGAGAAAAAGTGAGGGTGGGAAAGGTTTACTATAGAGCCATTACCGTCGACAGATAAAGATCACCCCTTTTTACGACCTTTAATTGACACCCCCGTCCTGGTCCGATCCGCTGCAAATTCGAGCGTGTAAAAGGTACTTAAGATGTACAGTTTGCTCAGCGAATCGGGGGAGAAGAAAACCGCAAAAGGCGTGGCTAGGACGATCATCAAAAAGAAACTAACATTTCAAAAATATAGGAAGTGTCTCCTCATGAGACACAGAACCAGAGAGACCTCCCGCAAATTTTCGGCCAAAAAACATATAATCAGCACAATCCAGTAAATAAAATTGCGCTATGCCCTCTGGATGATAAGCGGTACATTTTAACCAATGGTTGTGATACGAGGGCCCATGGTCACTTCTTTAACGGTACTTAGTTTAGTCTAATAGTTTACACTTGCCGTTGATCTTTCGGATGAACCTAGGGAAGGGTCTGGTACCTAATATTTTTGGTGCAAACTCCCTCAAATTTAAGAGGAACCAAACCCCTAGACCGTTATTACCGTCTGAAGGGGAGGCGCTAGGTGCCATGCACCATAAGGTGCAGGCAAAAGCCCAAAATTCTCTAAAATAAAACGCAATTAAAATTAGGTTTAAAGATAAAAATGTTAAAAGATAAAAAGTTGGAAACAAAATTGTAAAAAATTAAAAAAATCCCACAAAGCTTAAAAGAAAATATTATAAAGTTGAAAAAATTTGATTGAAATGAAAATTTAAAATCTTGTTAAAAATTTGCAAATCTTTTGATTAAAAAATTTTAAAAACTTTTGATTAAAAAAAATTTAAAAACTTTTGATTAAAATAAAAATTTAAAAAAAACAAAACAACCCACAAAATTTAAAAAAAAAATATTATAAAAGTTGAAAAAAAACTTTGATTGAAATGAAAATTTAAAAACTTTTGTTAAAATTTTTTAAAATATTTTGATTAAAAAATTATAAAGTTAAAAACGCGCCAACGGGGTTGCACGGAGACTGCGGCCCCCACCCCCACCCATAGCCTTACCCCACGCCAGGCCCGCCAGTGCCGCAGAACCGCTACTTTCCCCCTACTTACCATATGTTTTAAAAGTATGGAACAGTTTTTCTAACTGATACAATAGTTTTGTTAATAAGGGACATGTATGGAAGAATTATTCATTCAGAGGTTGCAAAAAGTGCTGCAACGATAAAATTGCTGCGAAAATTTATCTTGATATTTATTCTTTCTATTTTTTTTTAAGTGAGTTTCACTTTACCATAAAACGTGAAAATAAGAAACTGAAAAATTTTTCATTCCTATCGCAAAATTCTGGTATTATAATTGCCAACTTTAAAAAATGTGTATAAATCAAATTATACACAGGACTATGTTATCCCCAGTAAAAAAATACCATTTGGGCACTAACATTTATTTTGGAAAATACATGCTGAAATATTAAAACTTTCGATCTTAATGTGTCGATTCATTTTAAAAATTGGTTTGATCTTATCACTTCCCCACCCCCATCCTACACACTACACAAACACAGTTAAAACTTAGCAGTTAAAAGTTAAACTCATGTCAGACGCGGCTTATCTCCGCGAAATTATCAGAGTATTGAAAATAAATAGAATATTTGTTTATTGGTACATGGGACATTATAATGAAATACAGCCAATGAAAAAACAAACTTTGCAGCAGACATATCGCCGGAGAAAGTTTAAAAAAATAACCGGGTGATTATAAATGACGAATATGTATATATTTTTCTCTTGATTAAAAAAGAGAAATTTAAAAAAAATATGAAACTTTCACACGGCAATAAAATACGTCATATCGTATCTACAGCAAAGCAGAACTAGTGCACATGGAAGAGAATGAATGTATTACGTAAGGCCATTTTTTTTTGAGTTTATAAACTCTGAAGTATATACGTTGAGTTGATATATTACATCCAGAAATATGGCTTCAAATAATCCATAGAAGAACTTGGAAGCAAATAATGTAGAATTTGGAATTCTGATTTTGGGGTCTGGGACAGGATGAGAGCAAAGAAAGCAAAGGTCCAGCGGTCGGACGCAATAAGCCAGCAGGCCGTGAGTTGAAGACTCCTGTTTTAATTATTCTTATTGGATTTTCATGTGTGTGTGTCATAGGGATAATTTGCTTCTTACTGTTATCTTCAAATTTAATATTTATTTATAAAATATAAGCCAGAATTAAAATAGAGTGGAATATTGAATAAATAAATTTACATCTTATATTTTTATATCATGTTTTCTGAAATATAATACACATTTCACATAAAATGTTGACTTCCTCATCGCTTTGGACAGAGCTGTGTTTACGGTGTTAGCGGCCCTGGGCAAAGTTGATTTTAGTGGCCCTTATAAATGCTTGAACATAACACAAAGAAAAAAGATTGACCAGGGTTTATCATTCTCCAATCTGGTCTAAACGCTGTGGGTAAAGATAAAGAGAATATAATGAAGTTAAATTAAAAATAGGGGATAAAAATTAATTAAAATACGAATCATTGTAATTTATTATTACTCTAATTATTATAATTATAACGAATTAATGAAAAGCTAACTTAAAGAACAAAGCCGCTTGTTTTATACTATTAGAACTTACAAAGTAATTTTTCTAGCTTTTGTGTTGTGCAGCCATGTGTCGGAAACTAGGTGACACTGCAGTGGTCATAGACCACCATAGTAAACGGGATAACCTACATAGGCTACTGATGCTAACGCATTTGACTTATAACACATGTATTTATTTTGACCACCATTTAGAGGTTGCATTATGGGAAGTATGACGTAACACGTAAAAGGTGAATTAACCAAATACTCTGTTGAAAGTATATGGGGCCGCTAAAAACTGATTTCTTGGTATTTGCACTACACATTTTGGCTGCCCTAGGCGGTCGCCCAGATCGCATCCCATAAGCATGGCCCTGTCTTTGGAAATGTAAACGCAAGGCAATGGAATTTGTAAATGTACACGTTTAATTATGTTCTAGGGCACCAAAAAGGTTGTCATAACTGAATTATTGCCACCATCTTTGTTATGAAGACCAAAGATTAGTTTTACTGTGCTTGGCTGGCAATTGATTGAAAGTCAAATTAAAACAAACACTTATTCTAAATTTCCACACCATTTTCCTTCAGCGATAGACATGGGTCTATCATCGATAAACGATCCACAATAGACAACCTGCGAAAATAAATGCTGTCCAACATATTTTGTAGCTATGGAAAGGGGCCCTTTTGGTTATAAAAATGCTATTACATGACAAAGGGTAAAGTTTAACTATTCAGAACATCGAGAGACACATTGTGATATATCGTCATAGAATTTGCGATGTATAAAACGTATGATTTAATGTATATCGAATTTTTCTACTTGATAGTTAATAATGAATCTATTTGTTTTAAAATGCAGGACATAAGATTTGCAAGTATTAAAAAAAAAACTTAAGTACATATTTATTCATTTTTAGGTGCATGTTTATTGAAGTGTACGTACATGGGTATTTTGAGGTTCTTTAGTGCATATTTTGAGGTTCTTTAGTGCACATTTTGAGGTTCTTTAGTGCATATTGAAGTTTTCTAGTGTATATTTGCATACACATTTTACTGATTGTTTAATGCATAAAAGCCGGGCTCTAGTGATCGCCATTGGGCATTTGACCATGGGAAAGAGGAGGAATAAATAGGAAAATAGAAAAAAAGGAAAAAACAGGGAAAAAAGGAAGAGTGGCAAAATATAGGAAAAGTAGAAGCTCTGCAGTCCCTGTATTATATATGCATGTACATACAGGGTGGGAAGTATGTTTACACTGAAATGTTGACCCTTCTCACCCGTTTAACAAAAAACTATAACAGTAGAATTTTTCAAATTTAATGGAATAAGTACAAATCAAATGTCTTTATTTCTTGAAAGTTACAGACTTATAACACACATTGATCTTATGTATTTAAACAAAATTTGAACCCCCTCCAGAATTTGAAGAGCAAAATTAAGTTTACAAATAAATAAAACATGAAAAAAGTAGAAATCTAGTACTTGGTAGGGCCTCCCTTGACTTGAATGACTTCACGGAGCCGTTGAGGCATGCTGTGGACCAAGTTAGTCATAACATTTGGTGGGATGTTGCTCCAAGCTTCCTGCAATGCAGTCTTGAATGCAGAGATGTTTGTGCGACATGATAATGGCACACGGTTGTCTAAAATCCCCCAAAGATGCTCAATGGGGTTCAAGTCAGGTGACTGAGATGGCCATTCGAGCACCTTTATCTCCTTGGAGGCAAAATAAGCAACTAAAATACGAGATTTATGTTTGGGGTCATTGTCTTGTTGGAAAGACCAACCCCTTTTCAATCCCAACTTCACCTTGGATAGAGTTAAATTTGATTCCAAAATCTCCTTATACTTGTGGGAGTTCATAAGGCCATCAATGAATACCAAATTTCTCGTTGCATTATTGGTAAAACAATCCCAAACTATAACTGATGATGGGTGTTTGATTGTTGGCTGCAAATACCTGACATTAAACGCTGTTCTTTCTTTTCTAAACACTATTTTCTTCTGTTGTTTTAATAGTTCAAACTTGCTTTCATCGCTGCACATCACATTTTCCCAGAATTTGAGTGGCTTATCAGCATGTTGAATTGCAAATTTTGAACTCCTTTGTTTATTTTTGGAAGAGATATAAGGTTTCTTACGTGTAATTCTTCCTTTACATCCCTTGAAATTTGTCTCCGTGATGTTGTCTTTTTGAATTGATCTTGAAATGTTTCTTGAATTTCCCTTCTTGATGTAAATGGATTTTTGTTTATGATTCTCATAATCGTCTTGCGCTCCCTTTCTGTGAACTTTGGTTTTCGACCTGTCCTTTGGGTGCTTACAACGTGTCCATTGGTTTCATATCTTTTCACTATTTTCTGAGCTCCCATTGCACTTATTTCATACTTTTCTCCTAACTGTCTGTAGGATAATTTGCCATCCACTCTGTCTTTAGTTAAGGCTGTTCTTTCAATCACCGATAGTTCCCGTGTTTTCACCATTTTCACTCTACATTTCATTAGTCCATGACTCACAAATTCTCATGAATCGTTTATTATGCAAATTAGATTATATGCAAATTACATGGACACAGAAATTTGCTTATAATTTTACTTTTTTTTACGTTTTATTTATTTGTAAACTTAATTTTGCTCTTCATATTCTGGAGAGGGTTCAAATGTTGTTTAAATATATGAAACCAATTTGTGTTACAAGTTTGTAATTTTCAAGAAATAAAGACATATGTTTGTACTTATTCCATTAAATTTGAAAAATTCTACTGTTAATATTTTTTTTGCTATACGGGTGGGAAGTGTTAACATTCTAATGTAAACGTACTTTCGCCCCCACTGTAGAAGGTATGTAATGTAATCTTCTTACCCAGTGTATCACAAGCACCTGGATATCGGCAGAGGTCTTCCCTAAAAGGAAATCATACATTTATTCCAATATAAATAACAAAAATGCATTGACAAATAGAAGCTTCATTAATTGATAACATTAGGATTTAAGTAAGAGTAATAAAAGATGACAATTTTGCAACTATTTGAACTATACTTTGAGCTCTAGAAATTTCATGATTCCACGAATGCTTATGTTATTTGTGTTTTCTAAAATGTTGCCGTTCTTTCTTTTGATCCCAAAGTAGACATAAAATTGTTTTGCTCTTAATAAATTCAAAATTGACATATTTTTGGTCCTATTAAAGATTCAAGATTTTCCCCAACCTTAAAGACTCAGTTCCACCGTACAACTTACGGAGAATTTTGTATTTCTTTCGAATACAGCCTTTCTTATAATGGGCAAATGCATTTATAACATGCAATTGCAAACATGAACTGTTAATTGTAATCGACTTCTCTGTTGCAGTGCAAAAAGCGTAGGCAAAGTGTATAATGGTTGCGCATTCGCATCTTAGCAGTGCATGAGCTTAAATGTTTGTAACATATGCTAATATACAGTCGATCTCACTTAATACGAGCACTACTAAAACGAGCACTCTGCACGTTAAGTTTGGTTTGCTGTTTAACTACATTACGAGTTTTACATTTTTTACGAGCACAAAAGTAGAATCTTGTCTAATACGAGAACATTTTTAATTGTGGTTTTACAGCTCAAAGACTATAATGGTCATGCTGCGCTGGGACCTACTGTTTTCCGAGGAATCCGAACCTCTGGACCTACAGTTTTCCGAGGAATCCGAACCTCTTAAGGCCTAGGGAACCAAACCCCGGACTACAGTGAGCAGTGCGATCTTTATGAGATCTCTGAGTAAGCGTTCTTTTTGCACTGCTGGGAGTCGAACCCGGATTAGCCGCGCACTAGGAGAACGCGTTACCACACTGCGCCACCGCAAGGATAGTACAGGAAAAATATCTGTCCACTTTAATGTGATTTCACCTTTTTCCATACCATTTTTTCTTCTTTTCCGACGAAAACTGAGGAAAAGAAAAATAATATTAAGCTAGTAATTGTTGCTACCACATTGTTCAAAAATAATGCCTTCCCGCAGGCAGAGCTATAACCCCGCCCCCTTACTCGGCGAAGCGAACCCATTGTATGCGGTACAGCTCGTGCGTGTAGCCATCAACGAGCAACACTTCCTCAGACAAGTTTGACAAAAAAAATTGTTTTTACCTGACTTTTAGGGACAATTTTAAATTCCCTGACAATTCCAGGTTTTCCAAGTTACATGGGATTAGTTGGTTGGTTGAGTGGGTTACATGGGAATCCTGGGTAAGCATAAATAGGGAATTTTTCCTATTAACCAATTTTTGTATTCATGATTGCATTTATAATGACATCATTTCATTCTAGCATTAATTATGGCTATTAACCCTTTGACTAGCCAAAGCATACAGATATACTTCTTAAATGCGCTTGAATAATATCTGAAACGTATTTATACATTTCTAACAACATTTTCTTTCAGCAAACGGCCAATATCCGTTCTGGCAGTATTGCCAAATTCTAGGGTTTAAAAAATCTCCACATATCAGGGCCGTATCGGGAACACAGCCCCATCCTTTTTCTAGGCTGCTATTGGAACTACGACTACGATATTCCGTATTCAGAGTGTACGTGAGGGCATTTGAAATGCCGCATGTCAGGGCCATATTATGCGGAAGGACCCCGAGCCTCCATCCTTTTCCAAGACTGCTGTTGGAGCTACAACTACGATATTCGACATTGAGAACGTGTATGTGAGGGCACTTGAAATGGTAGATGTCAGGACATATTGGGGGACCCACCAGCTCCCATCCTTTTTCTAGGCTACTATTGGAGCTAAGACTACGATATTCCATATTCAGAGAGTGTACTTGAGGGCACTTGAAATGTCGCATGTCAGAGCCGAATCCAGGAAGGGGTCCGGGGCCCATTCTTTTTCTAAGCTGCTATTGGAGCTAAAACTACGATATTCCGTATTCAGAGAGTGTGTGTGAGGGCACTTGAAATGGCACATGTCAGGCCATATTGGGGGGGGGGAGCATCAGCTCCCATCCTTTTTCAAGGATGCTATTGGAGCTAACGCAACGATATTCCATATTCAGAGAGTGTACGTAAGGACACTTGAAATGTCGCATGTCAGGGCCGAATCGAGGAGGGGGGACCGGGGGCCATCCTTTTTCTAAGCTGCTACTGGAGCTAAAACTATGATTTTCCGTATTTGGAGAGCGTATGTGAGGGCATTTGAAATGTCGCAAGTCAGGGACCGGAGTTCCATCCCTTTTCAAGGCTGCTATTAGAATTATGACTACAAAACGGCTCCGGAGTCCCCCATACGGCCCTGACATGCAAAATCTCAAGTGTCATTAAGTACACACTCTAAATACGGAATATAGTAGTCGAAACTCCAATAGCAGCCTAAAAAAATGAAAGGAGCTTCGGGCCCCAGATATAGCTCTGATATGCATCATTTTAATTGCTCACACGTGCACACTCTGAATACGAAATATCGTTGCCGTAGCTCCAATAGCAGCCTAGAAAAATGATGGGATCTCTGACCCCATCTCCAATACGGCCCTGATATTCGCCATTTCAAGTGCCTTCACGTAGATTCTCTCTGAATACAGAATATAATAGTCGTAGCTCCAATAGTAGCCTTGAAAAAGGATGGAGGCTCCAGGGCTCCACAATACGGCCCTGACTTGCGGCATTTCAAGTGCCCTCACGTACACTCTCTGAATATCGAATATCGTAGTCGTAGCTCCAATAGCAATCTAAAAGAAGGATGGGGCTCCGGGTTTCCCCGATACGGCCCTGAGATGTATGGAGGTTTTTTAACCCTAGAATTTGACACGACTCTGACATGTCTGAAGCTTTTTTACCCCCCCCCGGATTTGGCAATACTGCCAGAACGGGTAGCCATATACATCATAGAGCTTTGCGGGTTATTCCGCCGCGTCTGTTTATTAAAAACACTTAACGTTTCACTCCGTGCTATGCGGAGCATTCTCAGAAGTAATTGCCGGCCAAGTTTCCCTCTGCAAAATGCAAGACTTTCGCTTGGTTGCTTGGCAGAAAATGAGTGAGTAAAAAATATGAGACGTATTTGTAGTACTATTTCCCTGGCTATCCCCTGATTGGCTGATTCATTGGTTGTTGGATGAAGGTTGTCTCTCATTGACCCAGAGGATGGCGAGTTTAAATTGACTGAAAGAGGCTCGAATTTTTAGGCAAGAATTCCAAATTGATGGAACATTAATGGGGTCTTCTCCATTGAAATTATTAGGACAGTTTTTAATGGCCAAGACTTCCATGTATAAGCGTGGCCACAATGATCTAGTTTTTGCGATAACCGAAGTGTCGTGAAAAAGAATTTGATGTTTATAATCAATGGCGTGTTGAGCGACCGCTGACTTGTTAGGTTGTTGCAAATGAACATGGCGTACATGTTCCTTAAGTCGAGTACAAATTGAACGACCAGTTTGTCCTATATAACTTTTACCGCACTGACAGGGAATTTTATAAACATCGGATATTTTAAGGGGATCTCTGGATTGTTTTGGATTTATTGAAATATAACGGAGTTTGTTGGTGGAACGAAAGACAGGTCTGATACCCTGTTTGGCCAAAATAAGTCCAATTTTGTCTGTAGTATTTTTAACATAGGGCAAAAAAGCCACAAATTTAAATTCAGTTTTATTGGATATCACTGGTGCCAAGGTAATGAAAACCACGCATTTTGTTTTCTCGTGGAATGACTGATAGCGCTTTTTGAGTAGCCGTTCATGACAAATGTTTTGAACAGAAAAAATAACTCGGACTTCAGGTTATCAGCATCACAAACCTTACAAGCACGATGTACAAGGGTGTTTAAAACGGATTGTTTTTGCTCAGGGTAATGATGGGAGCTAGCATTTAAATATCTATTGGTATGAGTAGGCTTACGATACACAGATGTGGTAAGAGACCCATCATCCTTTCTAGTAACAAGAACATCAAGGAAGGGAATTTTATTTTGCATTTCAACCTCCATGGTAAATTAAATGTTGTTATGTATGCTGCTAAGATGTTCCAAGAATGCTTGTAATGCCGCTTCACCATGAGGCCACACCACCCACGTGTTATCGACATATCTACGCCATATTTTTAATTTGTGTTTCGTCGACACAAGGGCCCTGTCTTCAAAATGTTTCATGTAAAAGTTTGCAGTAACCGGGCTAAGTGTGTCACCCATTGTCACACCGTCAGTTTGTTTATAAAAGTTATTATCATAAACGAAATAGCCGGAAGTAAGACGAAGTTCAAAAAGGCGGACCAAATCCGAGGGAAACACTTCTTCCAATAGGGCAATAGTGTCCGCGACGGGTACTTGTGTAAAAAGGAAAACCACATCAAAACCGACTAGCAAATCAGTGGGCGCAAGGATGAGATTGTCCAAAAGTTCAATGAAAGGGCCTGAATCATGTACAAAGTGAGCCGAGTTTCCGACATAGGTGTTAAGTTGTTTGCTAAGAAATTTTGCCAGGTTGTATGTTGGTGAATCAATGGCGCTAAAAATAGGTCTCAAAGAAACGCCTTCTTTATGTATCTTAGGTAGCCCATACAATCTTGGCGGGAGGGACTGTCTTGATGATAACTTAGAGACCACTTGTTTATACACAAAGCATTCTTTTAGTAAGGCGTTGATTCTACGTTCGAGTTGGGCGGTGGGGTCTTTTGTTGTTATTTTATATTCATCATCAGAGAGTAAAGACTCAATTTTTGTATTGTAGTCAGCACGGTTTAGAATTGCTGTCGCGTTTCCCTTATCCGCTGGCAAGATGTAAATGCTATCATCCTATTTTAAACGCTTGAGGGCCATCAATTCGGAGCGTGACACATTGCAAGATGGTGCCTTGGCCATTTTTAAAATAAATGATGTTGCCTGTCGAATATCCTGGATAATGTCTGTGGGAAGACGCCTGATGGCAAATTCCACATTAGCAATAATATTATGAACTGGGATAGTCTTGGGAGCTCCACATAGCACGGAGGGAAACGTTGTGTTTTAATAAACAGACGCGGCGGAATATCCCGCAAAGCTCTATAATGTATATTAATAGACGCCGTGAAAGTCTTCGTGAATGAGTCTATTAGTTGTTTGCTGAAAGAGTCACAACCCGAATTTCAGGTCATGGCATTTTCGAAACGGCCACAATGCGTTTCGGTCGGGTTTTTTTTTTCTCCTCATTGAGCGTTTGCGGCGTTGAAGCATAACATATACACATCCAACATATAGTCACTCGATAATGGCAGAGACATATACACTTTCCTCCCCCCCCCCCCTGCTGTACAATGAGCTCTCTATGCGGCTGCTGCCTGCGGTTTGGACTTTACATAATACCTTTAATCCAAACGTTTCCCAACCAATGTCCGCATTCCAAACCTATTGACTACTGAAGGGAGGTATCTACTGAAAATTCTAAAGCCTGTCAATCAGCAACTAGTGAGGATTCTGCGTTTTATTTGCATGGAAACTGAGGGAATTGAGACGGTACATACCTTATGGACAGAATGGCTTCTTGATTTTTGAAATCTAATTATACGACTTTTTTAAATCAATATGAAAATTTAAAGAACGTTAAAAAAAGTATATTAAGAAGGTAGTAAAATTTTGTCTGATTCTGATGAAAAATTCGCAAGTTCCAAAAATCTTTTTTTTTTTTCGATATATCATGAGTAGCAAAATTCTGCTACAACATCTGCTAATCACATGTACCCATTTGTGTGTGCATACAAACAGTGCCGGATTAAGGTTTTCACGCGCTACAGGTCAAAAAGATAGAATAAGCCAGCCCCCGAAGTAGATGGTTGATGGACAGCGGCATTTTCAGGAAAATTAAAGAAAAAATACGTGTATATAATTTTGGCATTTTCAATTATATTTCGAACTTCCAAAAGCGCTATCTGATGTTTTAAGTTATCATCAATTTAAGAGGCCATTTCTGAGGCCTTTGTCGCGGGCCACTATATCTATACAAAAATCCATCACTGCATATGTGTCTGTCTATATGCGTGAGTGTTAAAATATTGCTAAAAGTGAATTAGTAAAAGAAGAGGATTGTGTGGTTTTTACCAGTAACTTTTAAATTCCATGTAGGAATATATATATTCAGCCTTATGTCGATATTTTACGAAAAAGTAGGTTAAAATCTCTAAACTTAAATGGGTCTTTTTTTTAAAAAATCTATGTGAATCCTTTCCTACAAAAAAAAAAAAAGGGAAAATTTCAGACCATAACAGTTTTTTAATGTTAAAAATGTTGTTTCGGAGGTCAAGTAAAAAAAAGCGTCACATTTTTTCGTTATTTTTTTTTACCGGACGTTTTAATAAAGGTAAGATGTTGTTGCCATTTCATTATGATAATATTAATAATATTATCATTTGTGTTAAAACCAATGAAAAATAATTGTTGCCACTATATTCTGGTGGAATCAATAATAGCTACATGAAGAAATGTCAATTGTGTTTAATTCTCACTTTTCAATTTTAGTTGTCATGGTAACCCGACATGCTAGAGGGCGTTTCTTTTTCTCTTTTGTTAACGTTTAAAATGTGTTTTTACGGAGGTCAATTAGAAAAAAGCGTTACTTTTCGTTTCGTCATATTCTTTCTTTATATCTTAATAAAGGTAGGAGGCTGTTGTTGCCACTTTATTGTAGTTGTATCAATAATATAATTATTAGCATTACAGTCTCCTACCTTTATTTAGGTAGAGTGGCGGATTAGAGAGTGGTAGATTAGAGAGTAATGGATTAGAGAGTGACGGATTAGAGAGTAGCGAATTAGAGAGTGGCGGATAAACGAATGACGGATAATCGAGTTTCGGTTTTACGAATTGCGGTTTAGAGAGTTGTGGATTATCGAGTTACAGATAAGCGAGTGGGGAATTAGAAAGTAGGGGATTTGAGAGTGGTGAATTAGAGTTGTGTATTGGGGAGTGTCGGATTAGCCAGTGACGGATTAACGTGTTTCGGATTATCGAATTTTGAATTGTAGAGTCGTGAATTAGCGATTTGTGAATTAGCGAGTTTCGGATTAGCGAGTTACGGATCAAAGTTGCGGATTAGAGAGTTGCGAATTAGAGAGTTGCGAATTAATGTTAATTGAAACCCGCTAAATTTAAAAATCTTCAATGTTATTGAATACATTTTCAACGTTCTAATATTCAATAACATCGGAGATTTTTTTTACACTTTTGAAGCGATTAATCCGCATCTGAACTCATAATCATTTAATTAATGGCCAAAACTTGCCGATTAATTGATTATGAAGCATATCGATACCACAACAATCAATTTCACTACATTTTCTAAAGAAATTTTAATAAAACGAAAACTTTTTCCGACCGACCGCCCGTCCCTAATGTTTTTGCATATGTTATGGGAACAAACCTGTTTTTATATTTGGTATTCGTTCAGTGACTGATAACTAATTTACTTTATTTGTTAACACACCACACCGTATATACATATAAGGGTTATAACGCCCTGTAGATAAGTATCTCCAATAAAGTTAGAATCTGAGCCAACTGAATTACTTCTGTTATTCGTTATTGTAAGGGGGCGCTGGTGTGTATGTAACTCAGTATTTGGTTGACACTAAAGTGTGATTGAGCAATGAAGGCTCAAACTATTTAATCTTGATTGCAGATATGTTAACTCTCTACTCTTAGCTCTCCCCTTTATTGTTAACTCGCTTTTTCTTAAGTTAATTTCTTTAAAACTGTTTATCTAGTCGAGACCTGCGGCAGGCTCATGTAGTGTTATTGCTATTCGCTTGGCAGCCGAAAGGCTGGCCGTGTTCGTTTAGTTAGTCCTTTTGCTATGCTGATAACCGAAGCCACGCAGAGTTGTACAGTCTGACCTTTTGCGACGCAAGCTCTATGTTAAGCAAGGTGGAGTCTGTTCTGTTCGTCGTTGATAATTGATCATTTGGAGCAGAGGGAACGATGAGTAAACCCGAACGATTCACTTATATCTAAGTGGCTGGTGAACTGTGAATCCCAGGATCCTTGCGCCATAGTGGAACAAAGGTGTTGCAGACTGGAAGATGCAACGGACTGCGGAACTGGCTATACAGTGATATTAACTGTTTATTATTATTTAGTTAAGTTAACTTAATTGTCTTACGTGTTGTGTTAATGACATAACTGGAACTAAATAGAGGATAACTTAGGACTGATTTGAAGTATGGTGAATTAAAGGTTTCCCCGAGACTAGAAGTAACTGACGAATGTAGATAGCCGTTATTAGAACTATTCGTCAACCTTACCCAGTGTTGATGTCTGGAGGCCTGACGTCACCAGCCATAGAAAAGTCCTAAGACGTTGGTAACTGGATGATTAGTCCAGGTTAATGCTAATTTATAATACATTCCCAAACTGTTAAAATTCTAGTATGTGTATATTGCACTATTGTTTAGTTAATTTGTATTAATATTTTTAGAGAACTATTCCGGTGTGGCCTGATAGAAGTCGAGGATTGTCTATTAGTTCCAAGGGAGTTACATTTACCCAGTATTGTGAGGCAAGGATGCTGGCTGAACTTCTGTTGTTACTGTATGGACGTATACTGAGTGCCAAAGAGTGTGATCGATTCGCATGTAACTTCGAGTGTGTAATAAATCACTGTGCGCAATCTTGTTTTTTGCTGCCTAAGTTGACCAGTACTTGCTTAGCTATGTTTACTTATTCATTAAATTTGTAACGAGTGGGACATTTTAATTGTAGTTAGAGTAAATTACTGTTAGGAGCTAATTAACTATAACACACGTCGTTACAGGTACTAATTTTCTTTATGGTTATGCCATAATTAATTATTAATACTTGCGTTATTTAAATGTGCGAACTTTAAAAAAAATTGGAAAGGTATTTAAGATTAAATTTGTTGGGACAGGGACTTGTTTTATTCAAAAATTATTTATGCCGGTGCTGCAATCTCACAAAGATTGAGAACTACAGACTGAAAGAACTTGATTAAAACCAGTATTGAAAGCAAGTTCTCACAGCAATACATAAATGGGTTATTTTCAAACTTCAGGATCTTACTTGGTCCCTGCTGTAAACGGCACTCCAGTACATAAAAGAATTTATACACTGAGGTTCTTGAAATGGGGGTTGCTTCTTCTTGATAACAGATCCGGAGGAGTCCATTTGAAACTACAAATATCTAGGACTGAAAGAGATAAGGAGAAAATCAAGCTCATTGTCCTAAGAAGTTTAGGGGGTGATAACAATGGCTGTGTAAACCATACGAATTGAATCTTGCTCATGCTCCCTCCAACTGTGAGGTGTCAACCATTGGGGGAAGAAAATCAGGAGAGAGAAATGTGAAGACCACTAGCTAAAATGTAACAATGATTTTAAAACCATTGTATGGCCAATCGGCTAAATTTTAAAAGGGCACTCATGGTAAAGCAGGGGCCAGTCAAAGGGTTAAACGTATAATCACTCATTATTACAAAATTAAAGCATACAGACAACCGCACACATACCTTGTAATGAGAATGGCAGCATCATGATGAGCTGGATCTTTGTCATCTGGAGTATTGTGCTTTTGTTGCCAGTTGCAAAAGTTTCGCAACATAGTTGGAGCAACTGTTTGAATTACATCATAATCCTAAAACAAAATATTTACTCCAACTAGTAAAATTCAATAAATTTTTAAAATAAAATTAAATGAGAGAGTTCACACTCTTACCATAAATTCATCTAAGGTTGTTATATCTACAACAGCTATATTAATATTATTTCCTATGCTAGGTTCTTTGTAAATGAGCGCTACCTAGAAAGCAACAAGAAACCATATTAAATAATAGAGCACGATACACTTCCACCATAGATCTAGTCAACAAAGGGCTGATTTATAAATATACTTGATATTTAAACAATGATTATAGAATTTCCTAAAGTTTGAAATTTGATTTACCTAAAAAATTATAATATTCTACTTTTATAAATAAATAAAAATTAATAAAAAAGCACATATGCTTCTGTAGTGCAATGCTAAATAAGTTGCCGCTTCCACTGTTTTTGTCATTATGTAAACTACACCGAACAGCCAAAACATTAAAACCACTTACCTAATAACGTGTAAGTCCACCTTTGGAGGGTAAAAGAGCCTGAAGGCGGCGTGCCATGCCTTCAATTAGATGTTGATAGGTTACACGTGGGATATCATACCATAATTGCAACAGAAGTTGGCCAAACTTTTGTAAATTCCGTGGTTGTGATGTTAATGCTCTGATACGTTGTTCTAAGTGAAACCACAGGTGATGAATAGGATTGATGTCTAGAGAATTTGGAGGCCATGGTAATAAAGAAAACTCATTCTCACGTTCCTCGAACCATTCTAGAACCGTACGAGTTTTGTGACAGGGAGCATTATTCGGTTGTACGATGCCATTACCATCTGGAAAGACGGTGGACATGAAGGGATGTAACTGGTCCCCCAGGATGTTTAAGTACGTGGAAGCATTGAGATTGCGTTGAACAATGACAATGGAACTAAGCTGGTTCCATGAAAAACTCGCCTACACTATAACACTCCCGCCATCACCTTGCTTCCTTCCAGCAGTGCAGCCAAGTAACAGTGTTTCCCCCGTTAAACGCCGCACACTAACGCATCCATCTACATAATGTAAACAAAAACGAAATTCATCTGTCCATGTGACCCTCCTCCACTCTTCTGATGTCCAATTCACATGGCTATGTGCCCGCAGAATGCTTTTATGGCAATGAGTTGCCGTGAGCATAGGCACACGAATTGGGCGATGACTTTGTAGTCCCATAGACAATGATGTACTGTGAACAGTGCGTTTCCACACATTCTGTGTATCACCACTATTATATTCCTTGCTAATTTCCGCCACGGTAGCACGTCCATACGTGCAAACAAGCCGATGAAGTCTCCACTCTCCTCTGCCATCAATGGCCTTTGGATGGCCAAGACCTTGTCTTCGGCTAGATGTTTCATTTATCTTACTATTATTCCATCTTACTATTATACGTATTAGAGATGCAATCATCTCTGATACGTACTAACTACTACATATCATGAACAGCTAATCAAACGTGCAGTTTCCAAAATGTTCTTACACAGCCATCTTGCCATCATAATATGTCCTTTGTCAAAGTCCGATAAATCCTTATCTTTACCCACCTTGCAGAGATAAAAACTACTGATCGACAGAACACAGTCCCATATTTTTATATACCAACCTAAAACCCACCCCTTCCATTTGATTGGTACTGTAGATAACTTTGTCTGCATAACGCACAGGTGGTTTTAATGTTTTGGCTCTTCGGTGTATATTAGTGATATTTTTACTCCTTCTGACATATTTTATACCCTTCCAAAGGATAGCATAATTACCTATGATTATGGTCCAAGACCTTCTGGGAGAAGCGATTTTATTAGTTTTGTGGGGGAATTAATTGGATATAATCAGGGCAGCCACCAGCTCAATCAAAATGTAAAAGATCTAAACTGTCGACATGGGTAGGGTGCTTGAGTCCCCCGCCCCCAGCCGTTGTTTAAAAATTTGATTTTCTTGTTTCTGCTATACATTTACTTCAAAAGTAAAACAATAAATTTTAGGTGATGGTTTCAACACATCTTATTAAGAACCGAGGAATCAGTAACGCTTTATAGAGTGGGACAGGGGTGTGTTATGTATCATATTTCATTGAATTTCTTAGCTCCCACAAAAGTACTATAAGTGTCCATGAACGTTGACAAATAAAATTATTATTACATAATATTATGCTTTGCGCGGTATAATCCTCATGTGGAGAAGGATGAATGGACAGTTGCGTACGAAGACTGCTTGCGACATATTGTAGACTCACTAATATAAAGTAGATCAGATCAGAAGGTTGACTTTGACATTTGAGTGATGACGGCCGATGAGCTAAAGATGGAGCATTCAGTGATAAACATCTCATATTTATTGGCAGTTGAAGGTTGAAGCGTTAGAGGTATAGCTTACATGACGTCGTTCGTGAATACGTTAGACATTAAACAGACATACGTGCCATGACATAAGAACTGGGCGAAAAATTTTTAAGATTATGATTACATGGTTAAGAGTCGAGAGCAGTGACAAGATGTTATATTCGAAGCTAGAGCGAGAATGATGTGTTCTCCGTTTGAGAACTTTTAAGAAATAATTTTTCACATACTGTGATTGGTTAGTTCGCTGATGACTCAGTAGCGAAAGAATATCTCACTGGACAGTGGTCCAAGAGCGGGGTAGACAGTGAATTTAACAAGTGGTCATACATTTTTCTCTTCTGGAGGAATGGCGTTTAGCCTTACAATTGCAAAGGCTTCTACATTTTATTCCTAAAGGGGGAGTTTTTCAAGAGAAAGAGTTGGTGTAACCTCTCATGTCCTAGACGTGATGCACAGCTGCTTTTGATGACAGTGAGAACAGTTTTGCTTGTAAAATATCGCCACCAATAACGTGGGAAAGGATGGCCACTGCAGCTTAAAGCCACACGGGGAAAATTCCACATTCCACACACGTGCAATGTTTATCAGTATAATACATTTTAAAGGTAAGTTTAGTTCACTCTTATTAGCACAAAAATCAATTAATACAAGGTAATTTTACATTCTCGCAATGAATTGCATGTGCGTTCTTACTCTTCTATTCTTCTTTCGAAAATATACAGCTCACATAAGTAATAATTTATAACATGTTATTACTGTTATGTCTTGGCCAATATTCAGTTTAAGAGTATTTGTTAACTCACTATTACATTGCTACTTTTTATGTACCAATTTATTTAAACACAGGATGAACGTTATTTTACAGATACAATCTCACGGCATGTGGAAAACAATACTTCCGCTCTTTTCGACAGCGCAACAGTAACTGTTTAGCCATACATTCTGGTAATGGTTAACCTGCTTCCTTTGCCAGTTACGCTTAACATCCTCCTGTTTACTCTATTTAAATATTCATATCCAAGTCATACTAAAATTACAATTCATTATAGTTTGAAGTTACGCAACAACCACAAATCATCATAATTACAGTTATCCAACAATTTCAATACATTAGAATTACAATATAATATTTACATGACGTTTCACTTCTTCATTTCCACATATGTGACTTTCTGGCATCCTTCTTTTTAAGTTATGGGACTGTATATATGTACAAGTTAGACCATAATTGAATTACTGCATTGCATTGTTTTCCGTCTACTGATACCTACACTTGATTTAGATATTTATTTTCGAACACATAGACGTTGCTGCAAATATACCGGCTTTCTGCTGGTACGCTCATTTTTTGTCCTGATGTCACCTGGCGTGTTATTCAAGTAAGTTGTGCTTTCACTTTCCCTTGGTGCTTTTTCATTACCTGGTTTTCTAAAGTTATCGTAAGTGCCAATCGCTTCATTGAAGTTTGATTATTCGGAGAAGGGGATATTTGATTTCCTGAGGTGCCTTCTATTCCTTCTCAAACTTCTCGCTATCTTGTCTGTCAGAAGATATGGCCTCAGGGATTTTCCTTGGGGTACTATTTGGGGCTGGTTTCCATGTTTTATTGGCATAGTTTCTTATCCTAACATTAGCTCTTGGGTTCAACTTAGGTAGCTCATGAGCTGTCTTATTGTATTGGGCTTTTAGTTTCCCTTGTTTTGACACCAGTTTTTCATGAATATCGTTGAAAATTTTTTCCTTCAGTAATTTATTCTTATAGGCAGTTTTGTTGGTTGGTTGGTTACATTTTTATGGCGCAAAGACAGTAAGAGTCATTTTGCGCCAATCAAGGTAAAGTTTTGTTTTTAACCTGCGATTTCACATCATTTGGGCCAGGGATGTCTAATCCTAATATCAGGGTATTTCTATAGTCCACGAGTCCTAAATGGTAGTCCTTGTTATCCTCTTTGGCCTTCGTAAATAACTCTTGACAATTCCCACCTCTCTCTCAACTATACCATTACTTGGTGAGTAATGGGGACTAATAAATCTTTAATTAATATCCCACTCATTATCAAATTATTTATATATGTAAGTATGGAATGGAATAATAATATCCGACACTGTATTTGAGACACCAAATTTTGCAAAAGTGCTTTTGAGCCTATCTATTATCTTATTGGCTTGTTTCTGATACTGAGTTCAAATGCTGGAAAAAAATTTTTGATTTGTTACTGAGTTCATATACTTCCAACCATTTAGAACAATAATCTAGCAGGATAAGGTAACTCCTGTTGATAAGCTCCATTGTGTCAGTTCCTACCTTTTCAAATTACTTGTAAGAGATTTTGTTGGGTTTTAAAGGTTCTATCGTATTTGCTATCTAAAATTTCTAACATATTTCACAACGTGATACAAGTTACTCTATATCTTGAGTTCATCCTAGGCCAGTACATTATTTCTCTTGCACTTTTCTATTACAAAGTGTGCCTCATGAATTAACTTTAACATGTCTCTTCACAATGTCTCTGAAACTACAATTTTATCATTCATTAAGATTAGGTCCTCATCAGTGTGAAGATCAGTTTCGTTTATGATATATTTTTACACTGCCCTGAATGGCTGCATGTGATTCAGGCTATGCTTCTATCATTTTCAGAACCTTACTTAAAACAGGGTCAGATTTGGTCTGCCCCTTTAACTGACCTTTCCTGTGATCACTACTGCTATTTTTAAATAACCTTTGGATCGTGATTTCATTTTTGAACGAACTTAATTTTTTGAATATTTAAAGTAAAAATGTCTAACTCGTATAATTAATTAAAATTACGTTGTGCAGCATAATAGATTAAAATTTATACCCAAGTAAGGATATAACAGGGTTCATACTTCAATTTGAAAATAAAAATTAAGGAGTTTTTAAGGAGTATGGACAACATTTTAAGAAATCCATACATTAGTATTATAAACATTCCTGAAATACAAATACACATTTGACGGGGGTGTGTGTGTGTGTGTGGGGGAGTATAGGAAAAATCTGCCATGATTTTATCGCTTATCATATAATTTGTTAAATAACAATTAACATTAAAATTACCATATATAGGACTTCATTTTTCTCTAACCATAATTTATTAAACACACATTTTCCGCCAGGCATATTGAATGTATATGTATAAAACAAAAATATCATTCTCCCGAATCTCCCAGTCAATTTTAACTAAAACAACTCACACGGTGTGGGGGTCGCATACAAGCAATCTGGAATGCTCTTCCTCAGGCACACATTCAACATCTGTTTGATTCCATGCCACGTCGTATAGCATCACTTATTGCAGCGCGTGGTGGCTTCACCAAATACTGATTTTCGACATGTAATATTGTTTTTTTGCTTTGTAATTTTAATCGTTTATTTGTATCAACACAGGTCGTTTGTACATTAAATTTCATTCAATTCGGGAGAGTCCTTCATGGTGTTGCAATTTTTAGAAACATGGATATATTTAATAGAAGTACAAATAATCTTAAGCAATCACTTACTGTTGCCATTAGTGTGAGGATATAACGTCGAAGGTTAGGTCCATGATAATGTGCCATTTTATTGTCAGCAACGACTAGCACTTCAAGATGAAGTTCTCGAGATTCTGAACGCCTATATCGTTTGAGAGGAATTCCAGTATCGTTCAGAATTGCCGGTACTCTTCTTAATAAAATATTATTGGTGAGGGAACCTTGGATTTTTCTTTCTGATATGTTGCCTAACAGATTGTTTGCAAAAAAATATGGTAAGGTAATAAAATAACAAAATTAAAGCAAACCAAACATGTCACACACATGTTAATGCATTTAATTTACCATGAAGATCATACATTTAATAACCTGTAGTTATTATACTGTACACTATCTGAATTTATTTTAACATTTTCTAAAACAACTCTGTATCTGAAAATGGTAAGAATAGGGCTTCTTTTATTCCATATGCATGGTAAACCACGCCAAGAAGCAATCGTTATGCCAAATTGGGAATCTAACTATTAGAAAAGTAACCCAAGAAGAAGGAGCTGGGATCTGATAGAGAAGTTGGGGCAAAGCAAAATGTGGCTTGTAAAAATAGCTCGAAAAAATAATATAATTATATTGATAACAGGGCCATAGCTAGACGATATTTAGTCTCCCCACAAAATTCCTTCCAAACAATGTAGTTACAAAATGCTTTAAGTCAATCAAAATTAAGTTTACTAGTCTAATATGCGAAGGAAAGGATGCTTTAGATCACTGCTTCCCAATCCTCTTCAAGTTGCAACCCCCTTTTATAGTAGCCAAGTAATCTGATACTCCTAACACAGCCACATTTACATAGTAAAGCATTTTTAACAGAGTAAAGAAAACATGTTAAATATTTTTTTTTTTAAATATGACCGTTTGTTAAAGCCAACTTCATGTCAACATCAACATGCACTCTGTTTCTTGCCTTTGTTATGTTTATGTTTCTTTGTTTGTTATATCAATAAAGAAGTGTTGAAAATCCACGCTCACAGAAATATGTAGAGCAGAAGTAGGCAACCGGTGGTCCGCGAGAAAATTTTGGTGGTCCGCAGAAAAATCTGGACATTATTTGCATTTTTAATGTTTTATTAATAATAAAACAAAAATAATATTTTAAGAAATTCTCATATTCTGAATGAAATTTTTCACCTTTATAATTTAAGAATATTATCAAGATTATCTTATCAAGACCTCATTTTTGGCTCTCTATAAAAAGTGAATACCCATTACTGAGTGAAAAAAACAATGAAAATTTTGATTAAATTTTCAACAACATATTTGTGAGGGAAGACATTTTCATTTGTCACAGCAATTAAAACTCGGTACCAGTCTCGGCTTGAAATAAATGCGACTCTCCGTCTTATAGTAACATCTGTTAGGGTGAAAATTGAAAATTCCCTTTTTAAAATAACTAATTAAATCTAAACACCCAGGAGCAGATAAATAGATAATTAAATAAAAAACACATACACTCTCTCTCTCTCACTATATATAAATATATGCTTAGATGTTGTTAAGTGTTTTTGTTTTTTTCGATATTCTGCCGCC
The DNA here is from genome assembly GCA_006491805.2 of Dysdera silvatica. Lineage (NCBI taxonomy): Eukaryota > Metazoa > Arthropoda > Arachnida > Araneae > Dysderidae > Dysdera > Dysdera silvatica. The sequence goes on along the minus strand of QLNU02015360.1, from coordinate 6,837,151 downwards.
TGTTATTTAATTTTTTCAGATGGAGTTGTACCTCCAATTATTTGTACACTGCGTCTACAACACTATGCCAGATTAATTAACGTTCAAGAGGAGACACCTCCATTCAAGAGGCGACACCTTCGTCCAAAGAAACCTTCATCATGGGATAAGTGTTTTTTATGTGACCAACGAAAATACTTGTTAAAAATGCCTGTTGAATTAACAAAGGTGTAAAATTTAAATTAATTTGATTTTTACTAGTAAAAAACACTCTTAAAAAAATTCTGAATATAAATAAGGCACTTATAATTAAATTCCTTTTCTTTTTAAAAGTAGGACCCCTTAACATACAAATCCACCTTTTTGTTTTTTTCCTACCTATCATATTTAATTTTTTAAACCCATTTTTAACTTGCAAACAAAATAATTTTGGCCAATCAGTGTACCTAAAAACTGCTATTTCGCTCCCTACAATATGGCTAATATCCATCAGCAACCGAAACCTATAAAAACTTAAGTTCAGACGAAATCCCTGGTCGAGGGGAAGTAAATGAGTCATCACAGCAATAAATAGCCAACTCGTGGCACCTGCATAAATAGGCAAGCCCACCCACACCGAGCCTGGGCTTGGCGTCCAGTTCCAGACCACCACAATTGGCCAACAATTGCAATTTAGGCAGGCGAAATTGCCGTCTAATACGTTAACAAAAGCCAAATGAAAAAGTTGGCAATATATTGGCGAGAATAAGGATTTTAGCAGTCCTTAGACAAAAAAAAATCTTCAAGATGGCGCTTATTTAAAAAGTGCATCACAAGTCTTGCTCCGCAGAGAGAGAGAGAGAGAGAGAGAAATTTTGAAACACGAAGATGAACAGTGGACTCCAACCTACTCCAAACATGGGCCATTAAGGGTGTAACATGTAAGTTAAAGTTATCTTTCTTTCTCTTCTATTAATCGATAATTATAAGTGCCTCCTCCCTCATTAAACTTATAATGAAATGTATAAATTTTTTCTGGTGGTTTATATACCCCAGTATGATTCTCATAGTGAAATGAGTATTTGAATTATTTTGTTTTTTTAATTACTTATATCAGGTTTAAATACAAAAAAAATATGCCAAGTGAAAAATTGATAGTAGGAAGAATTGTTAATAGCTCCAAATGCTTATATAAATGGCACTGTTATATTCTAAAGGAATTAGAAAATATATTATCGTGTTTATAATATAAAATAAAAGGCAGTAATTATTGAATAATTGTTTCATGTCTGTTTTAAAGAACCTGGTGTTTTTTTATTTTGTTTATGTTTAACACACAACGCGTTTAGAAAAATAACCCTAGTTATTCACTTAATTTTTACGGTCTTGCATTTGAAATTTTAGGCAGAAGTCAACCAATGTTTACTAACCACTATCAACGGCCAATTTACAAATTTATTCTGGATAAACAAATTTAATATTTAATGTTATGGAAATTGTGTTTTAATGTTCTCAAATAGTAAAAATTAAATCAATAAGTAAAACTAACATTAAAATTTATCTAATTATAATTAAAAAATACTAATACTTCATTTTCATTTCATTTTCAATACTTTATTCTATAATATACTATCATTTCATATTCTAAATCATTTCAAATGTTAAACCATAAATGATAT
>QLNU02015360.1:6783323-6804428 GCA_006491805.2 Dysdera silvatica | reverse complement strand
ACAATGTCACTTCTTCCCCGTGAGCGATGTTGATGTCGACCCCGCAATCGGTGCAAAAAGCGTAAGATTTTCCCTTTCTTGATCCTATAATGAAGGGAAATTCCATCGTATACGCATCTTTAAAATACAAAAGATACTTTTTTTTTTTTGCTTGTGCGAATTCATTTTAACGAACTCCGATTAGCAGTATGTAAACACAAACGAAGCGCGATACGTGGTCACACAAAATCAAACACTTCTGAGGAGATCCATCTCAGTCAAACAAGAAACGACGCGGCTATGGCGTCGACACGATTCTCTCTGCGCCTGCGCCAGCAGAAAGCCGCTCCGCCAGCGAGATTTGAATTTCCATAACACTTTTAGCATTAGGACCGATTTAAGCAATCTGATTGGCTGAGCAGGTGATGTGCGGCCTGGTTTCCAGATCGAAATACTGGGATTACAGCGCCGCCTCCGGCGGCCACCCTTCCCAATGAAACCCTTGCACAATTCCTCCTCCTCCCAGATCGAAATAATTCCCATCAAAAAGAATTGGCGTTATTTTTTTTGGCGAAATTAGGGTTGTATGTGAGCCAAAAGAACCGTTAATAATTACAAAAGAAAGTGATGTCATTGTCAAAGCCTGAAGCTTCCTGCAGGTGCTCCAATATAAGAAATGTAATTGAGCAAACGTTTTTAAAAGTAATGTATTTTCTAACTATTCAAATCATTTAATGAGTTATTAAATAATGGATTCATATAGACTTAACTTGGATGCAGGGCAAACAGGGTTGGCAAATACCCGGGTTTTTACATGAAAAACGCAATCCAGTTGTGTTTTTTTTCATGGTTTTTGGGGAATTGCGGTCATCGTGAAAATTGCCGAATATGCATTTTCCAATTATATACAGAAAAATCCTTCTTAAGGACCACCTCTACTCTGCGACCATTTCCCTTAACTATCACCTTTTCTGGAAATGGTTTGCTTCCCCCTCCATAGACCCAATGCTAAATTTAGCTCCATTCAGAGACCACCTCTCTGAGCGATCTCTTTTTCATGGAACCTACGATGGCCGCCTTAGGGAGGTTTTACTCTATTTCAAAACTACTAAGTTTCAATTTCAATCAAGAAAGGCAATTCCAGGCATCAAGGGAGATGAGAAAACTTCATTTTTTAAATACGGGATTACACCAATATCATATTAAACTGAACATTTTATTATAAAAATTTAAGTGGAGTTACTGAGTGCTTAAAAAGGCCGCTACTCTCGAAGACAGGTGGCGCAAAAAATTGTGTGGATTACCATTGTTTGAATCCTATCTACGGATTTTTCACTAGTTTGTTTTTTCAAAGAGTGGATGGCGAGATGTTATTAAAATTTTGTTTATAACCATCACAATGATCCCGACTCGTATGTATATAAAGTTCGGTGAAATCCATTTTTTTAGTTAACGATTTTCATTTTTAGAACGCTGTTTTTCGATTGCATCCCTTTTCAAATTTGATCGAGCTGTCTAGCAAAAACGTTGCTAGCAAACGTTTTGATTGAGAAGAAAAAAAAATACGTGAAAGCTGGCACATCACAGAAAAATTAATTTTCCAGCTTCGTTGAAACATCGCAGCAAACGATCTACCTTTCCAAACTGAAGCTAGTTGAGCAGTTACTTATATAGGCATCAAATAAAAAAAATTAAAAAAAAAATTGATTTCGTGAAAGTAGGGTCCAGCGTTTGTTCCCTTCTGTTAGTAGAAAATTCAAAATTCTCTTTTTAAATTAACTAATTAAATTTAAACACACATGAGCACATAAGTAGACAAACAAACAAAAAAAAAACACACACTCTCTCACTATTGTATAAATATATGTGTCAATGTCATTAAGTGTTGTGTTTATTTTTTCGAGATTCTGCCGCTCTTGTTTCTTGAAATTTTTCAGATGAGATTGTACCTCAAGATAACTGTGCACTACATTTACCCTATTCCATTGATGACATTACACCATCTTACCCCTTGGCACCAACTTAGTTTCTTCAACCAAGATCCAGTGTAACATCAACATGGAACATCATGTAACCATCATCAATAAAAAGCACCAACAGGACTTTCATTAAAAACCAGCACCTACAGGACTTCCATTAAAAATCAATGGACTGCCGTGGATTGCCTACTACAATTATCAATGCAACAGTATAGGTTTTTATCAAAATTGGAGTTTGATTGAATTGTTTAATTGGTTCTATATGTAAAATGTCCATATCATTGTCACATCATATGGTACTTGTAAAATTAATTTTAATTTCAGAAATATTCGTAAGTTAAAAATATATTAATTGAAAGTGTTGATGCACGTGTTGTATAATATTATGCAATTGTTTCTAAAAATGCCTATGTAACCACCTAGACCCTTAAAAGTGTAAGGTTCTTTTTCTTTTTTTTCTCAAGCATGTTACCCTCGTTAATCCCCCCATTCTCACCATTTGCAAGATGCAGCTGGGCCATAAGGCCGTTACAATATAACCTAAACATTCCCCTTATTTCTGCGAAACAGTCCATACCAGCTTGCACCATTTTCTTCTCAACAACTAAACGATACCGTGGGAGCACTGGACCCTTTTTTCGCCTGTGACCTTTCAAGTCATAAAACTGAACTTCTCAGGACCAGTGAACAGAAAAAAAATCAAAACAACTTCAAAGAAATCCCTGGTGCAAGGGAAATAAATTAATCACCACAGCGTAAATAGGCTAGGCCACCCACAAGGCTTTTCGGGATCTCTCACGCTAAAGTTCCTCCCCAAGGACATCTGGCAATCAGAAATCACACCTACAACCAACTTCTTGGAAATTCCACCAAGAACGTTCGAACCCTCTGTCATATATTCACATTTTTATGGACAAAAGCTGTCAAGAAAGACAGCTCAAAGTTTAACGAAAGCCACAGCCACTCTCCCCTCTGTGGGGTCAATCTGGCCAATTGAAAATTAGGTAATTTTTACGTCAGAATTCAATTGGCCAATCACGTTCCACAAAAATCTTCGATAAGAAGTCGAGCGTGAGTGTGAAGAGCCAGAGAGAGAGAAACAACCATGTGAGAGACATCAGCTGAGTATCGATAAGTGTGTAAAGAAAAAGGGGGGACGCCATGCTCTTCAAGATGAACCAGGAGTAACATGTGAGTTAACATTCCTCTCTTTCTCTTCATATAATTATAATTATAAGTGCCTCCTTCTCCCCCCTTAAACCTATAATGTAATATGTAATTTTTTTCTGGTCGGTTATATACCCCAGTATGATTTGTTTAAAAAAAAAAGGTTGATATGTATGGTTTTGTCGAGTAATTTTGTATATCTGGTTTAAATACTGAGAATGTATAATTATTGTCCAGTGATAATTGATGGTATGCTAATAGTTCCAAACGCTAAAATTTAAATGGCACTGTGAAACTCGAAGAATTAAAAGTATAATATCTTGGTTATTAGACTAATAAAATAGCAGTACTATGTACCAAATTGTTTCATGTCTGTTTTAAAGAACCTGGTGTTTTTTTATTTTGGTTAGTGTAAAACACAATTCATCGGTAGGGAAGTTCATACACAAAAACAAACAAATTTAATATTATTGAAGGTTATGAAATGGGCTTTAATAAGTAAATAAAACAGAAAAAATTAACCAAGCAATAAAATCCAACAAAAATGTATCTAATGCACAAAACACACAGCCAAATCATTTCCAAATGTTAAACCATAAATGATATTAATGTTAAAATTCATTTGAAATTTTAAATAATATAAATACAACTAAATGATATAACTAAATTATAAAAATAAATAAATAAAAATCTATTCAAAAACCTCCCATAGCAATAATTAACATTATTTTCAAGGAAGCATTACCCCTTCATAATTCAATTTTATTGAAAACAATTAACAAAAAATAAAAGCCTATCGAACACTGGTATTTAAATGGAAAGCATGATGCCTAGCTTTTTTCTCGGCAGTACATATGGTATTGATTTTGTTAAATCAGACTCAATACACAAAATTTTGCCGCCCTAGTCTCTATCCTAAATACGGGGAATATTTTCTATCCCCGTTTTTTCCTCCTAAGGATGTGAGGTGCAGTAGCTTTAGACGATGTACTATAAGAAGAATTCGCTCTCATTAATATGTATACAAATTTGATTTTTCTGAAAGAGAACAATCTGAGGAACGCAGACTACTTTTTAAAATCATGTAATTCTCTCTGCTTTGTAAATTATAAAACTTTAAAATCACTACTACCAGCTTAATTTCAAAGTTTAACTTCTTGGATTATTACTGAAAATGACATAATTAATTAATAGCCTGCATACACTGGGAAGTAAGGAATTACATGCTGAAAAAATCATTTTAAAGTATTCAAATGCATGATATGTAAACAAAGGTGATACGAGGGTTCAGACTTCCCCTTAAGATTTGTCTCCATGGGAAATACTAGATATCCAGATTGGTGTAAAAACTTGTACGAACGAGGCGACATATAAAATAGAAATGAGGAAATAACTAGTACTTTCGAAGAATAGCGAATTGACATTTCTTAGAAAAAATATATTTAAACTGTTCCAAAATAAACGAATAGGTTTGCTTATATTTTTCATTAACATCACATTTTACAGAATTTAGAAGGACTTCCACACATGACAATACGTTTTGGATTGAATTCTCATGCGGGGACTATTATGCTTGCCCACTGATCCACGTGATGAACAACTTGAATCTCATTTTTTTTTTCAAAGTTTAAGCATTTGCATGATGATGATAAAACTACTCGTTGATGAGATACATATGAAACCATTCTTTGATTGTAAAAGTGCTGGACTAGCCGCACAGAAGCTGTGTATTCATAATAAATAGTATCAGATCACCATTCAAAGATGTGGTTCACATTATCCCAGTTAAGACACTCACTGCCGAAATTTTGCAAAATTTTATAAAAAAAAAAAAAAGTTTAGAAGGTATAGGATGCTAAGTAATAGCTGTTATTTCGATACACCATGAAAGTCTTTCTTTGCCAGTCCTCCTTCCTTGCAAAATACGCTTCCGCACCCAACTAATCAATCTCAACCCCTCTTTTATCTTATTGATAGCGTGCATATTTTAAAATGCGTTCGTAATAATTGGGTAAACCTGAAAAACAAATATGTATTTTTCCCCATTTAATAATGTTGACTTTAACAATACAAAACAAAACGTTTTGTACTGCCTCTTTTAAAACAATGTACAATCACGAGACAAATAATTTAGTGAAATATAATTATAGATTGTCTTATAAAGCATTAGCCCCAACTAAGACAAAATGTCAAATTTGTTTTGCAGTTATTCAATGAATTTGCAATATAAAGTATGCTAGAAATTGGTAAACAGTTAGAATTGCCTCATTTTGAAGGTACCTCAGAATTTATAAAAATAGTGGTGGAGCATTGTAAACGTAAAAACGACGCATAAAGGTATACGGTTAAATGACAAATATAAAACTCTCCTTACTCATGAGGATGAAAAAGTTAAAATAATTACTTCATTGTCTAGACTCTTGGAAGAGCATGGGCTGTGATATGCTAACAAATGAAACATACTCAGCCCTTCATTTTGCTACACAGTGTTTATTAAAACTTGCTTTGTATTTATATAAATCGAACACTACGCAGATTAAATCAAACAACAATATCAATCAACGTTTATTGGCGTAGTGATACCAACGCCGATTAGATGGTGAAACGTTAGAAAAAAAAATATTTTTGCGTTCGGTGGGACCAATCTCCGTTAACATAAGGCTGTTTTCGAGTGGTGAGTCATCAGGTTTTAGCCGTTGAACCTTGTGTGCGAAGACACGCATTTTCGTACTGCAATGCGGCTGTGAACACCACGTGCGTTTTTCATTCATTTTCGTATGAAATTATAATTCATTAAGAATGACGTTTATGTGTTCTATTCCCGGATGTAAGGGGAATTACAAGAGTGGTCCACATCTTTGGCTACCCCAAGGATGAAGAGCGTCGAAAGGTTTGGATACATGCTACAAAGCGAAAGGATTTCATTCCTACACAGAATTCACAGTGATTTTTATTTCTGTTGTATTTATAGGTTGCTATTTATATTTCTGGCCTCACCTACTTCTCAACAGATGTCGTTAGTTGAATTGAGTTTTTCGTAATCTTTGATATTTTTAACAATGCCTTGCTTTGGCAGAGAGCCAAAAGCTTTTGTTCTTTGTTTATGGCAGTTGATGTAAAACGCTCTCGTTAAAAAATTGAAATTTCTCGAGAAAATTATTGATTTTCTTATGTGTCTCGTGTGCAAAAAAGCTTCGTCGGTATTTTGGTGATGATCCTTAAGCACTGTGAAAACGTGGTATTTCAATGTGGACGTGTTTCGCTATGGGACGAGCCTCGTGAGGGTGCTCCTGTTACAGCTGTCACCGTGATTAACATCGATGCAGTGACCCGGTTAATTGAAGAAGACAACCGAATAACTCACCGTGATATGGAAGCATCCTTAGGCATATCAATAACTTCAATTCATAAGATCTTGCATGAAAATTTAGGTGTCAAACGGTTATGTGCTCTCCCCCATAATTTGATAGAGACTCAGATCGTGTCGATTGGAGTAAGCTAATGTTTAACCATTTCCACCGGGGAACTTCTAAAGAAGTGTTCGACATCGTCACCGAAACATAGATATACTGTTATGACCCGAAAACAATCGTCTCGGTGGGTGTTTCCCAACGAAAGTGAAACAAAGTAGAAGCACTGGCAAGAAGATGGTCGCTACCCTTTTCAGTAAAACTGGTCATATCGTCACAGTTCCATTAGAAGATCGTCGTACGATTAGTACACAAACGTTTGCCCGTCTTAGAAAAAACTCGCACACCAAGAAGCCTCATCCACCATTACAACGCATCATCATACACCGCCGTCAAGTTTTTAACCAATTCAAGAGCAAAAACAATGACCCACCCGCTATACAGTCCAGACTTAGCACCGTGTGACTTCTTCCTTTTTCCAATAATTAAGGATAAAATGCGCAGTATTGTCAGAAATACAGCGAATCGCTGTTGTAGATAAACCGTGACAGCACTTATGCTAAATTGCCTACATTACACGCAAGGGCGACTTCCATTTTAGAGCGTCCTTTGTCATGGTTTTGGAATAACATTTATCATAAGAGTTTACATTCTGTACAGTGAAAAAATATATTGTTGGGGGTCGTAACCCCTGTGATTCACCGTGTCTTTTAAAAATTTATTTATGAAAGAAATTAGAAGGTTACAAATAGCGATGGAGTCTTTCTTCTGTCAACTCAAACTCACATTTACTAATTATTGTTAGCGTGAATCTGAAGAGATAGCTGCTAATTTTCATACATTCTTATAGTGCATTTTTATTGACTGAATTAAATTTGACGTGTAAGCTCGGGGGCGGGGTTCCTTGTCAGTCCATCAGCATTATGGGATGAGCTCACAAATGAATACTCGTTTTCTTGCGAATTTCACCGTGCAGCTACGATTCGAACTTAAGTCAACAATACACGGGTCACAAACTTTGTTCTAAACTCGCCTAGCGGTGCCTAACTTCGGTGTTTTGAATTGGAATAAGCGAATTACCGTTGCTTTTTACAAAATATCGTACCTCCAATTCGATAATGCTACAATCGAATTCGCGTATAGACAGTTCGCATATATGCAAAGATCACATACATACATAAAATATCGAACCTTTCTCCTATCTTTCTAATGTTATTTAAACCCGCTTAATGGCGATTTTATACATGTACAAACCGCAAGTATCTTTGAAGCTAACGAATGTTTTATTACAGAATTTAAACCGGATACGCAAATTTTATGAAGAAGTTTTCAATCGACAGTAAATAGTTGGCAATCCTGATTTTTAATTATAGTATGTGCTTTCACCAGTGACAAATTATTTGCAAACAGCTTTTTTTCTTGAAGAACAATCCTTATTAAAGTTTGCCAAAACAATTAACTTCTGGGATGCAGTGAATATCATTAAGCGGTCCTTGAAATTATTCACAGCTAATACAATACGAAATTGTGTCAGAAAAGCTGCATTTTCTTGTCTGGTTGAATGTGATGAGTTACTTGAAGATAAAAAACCGATAGTGGAAATCCCAGCAGACGAATTTAATGATTTTGTCGAGGTTGATTACGATTTGCATTGCTATGGTGAACTTACCAATGAAAATATTGTCATAAATAGTATCTTAGATACTGTAGACGAAGAAATAGTACCAAATAAAGTGAAAAATGTGCATACTCGTAAAGAACTTGTTTCCGCTCTAATGCTTTTGCAAGATTATTTAATTACAAATAAATTTGACACCCACGTATTAGTAGCTATTTTTGTTTAAGAGAAAAATAGCTCTAGTTTGAGCTACTAATACGTGGGTGTCAAATTTATTGGTAATAAAAAAAGTCCCCCACGAAAAACTCACAAAAATCTCGCCCGGGTGACTTTGTGTGTTGACCAATATTTAGCAATTGTGTTATCCCTGTGAAGGGTAATAATATCTTACAAGATTACTTAAGATCAAAAAATTTTAATACGAAAAACGTTAGTACTTTAAAAGGTCAAATTTTTAATCAATCATCAGATACATGCCTGCAAATAAAGTTCACTGATTTTCTCCACAAATACAGTAAATATTTTTATGTAATTACCACTACACTACTTTTTATTTTTATGACTAGAGTAATAGTGCAGTACATTATAAACATTGATATAAAAATGTATATAATTTATAAAATTAGAAACAGGAATCTCTAATTTAAGAACAAACTACTATAAAATTTAATGAGCAAATTATTTACTAGCAGCAGTTCAGAAAATACCGCTTATACATACTAGTAAAGTGTATGTAAGACAACTGCACATTTATAGATATTGGATTACACATTTATTCTATTGAAAATGTATTATATTGTCAACAGGTTTCATCAAAGCGATTTAAACAAAGCCATGATTACAAAATTATTTTATCGAATTTCAAAAATAATTTTGTAATCAACAGAAAAATTTGTGGGCATTTTTAACCAGAACATATCTTCTAAGTGTATAGTGAGCTTTTTTTCAAGTATTGTTTCTCTTATATAACTATTTATATTTTATAATAACCCCCAGAATTCTTGCTTAAAACCGTGGCCGCTCTGCTTCGAGTCAACAGTTTGGAAAGGTAGAGTAAGGAAACCTATATGTAATTAAATATATAATTTTATAATAAACCCACCATACCTACCCATAGTTGAGCAGTTAATTATATACCTTTTAGTTGTAAAAAATTTTTACTATACAAATTTTTGATAGTAAAAATTTTTTACAACTAAAAGGTATATAATTAACTGTTTAACTATGGGTGGGTATGGTGGGCTTATTATAAAATGATATATTTAATTATAGAATATTAATAATGATGTCATTAGCAAGGAAATTTAGTGGTCCAAAAGGACCACCTTGTTCAGCAGCTGGTGATCGAAAAAACAAATCTTGTAGATACAAGTTAAAATTTCTATATTTATACTTCTACTACATGTATTACTCATTAGCATTCCACAAATGTACGCCTTTATACAAAAGTAGCACAACATACAGTAAATCATTCACATTTCAAATTGTCAGATATTTAAAACAGTATATACCCAATTTTAATAAGAAAAAGAATTGTAGTAACCACCAAAATTAAATTCCGTTATGCTTTATGTGTGCTGATTTGCTCTTTTGAATAAACTTTAAGGTTATTAGTTTAATTATTCAAGATACTTTTTCCTCAGTTACATCGATTTTCTTTTTATTTGTCTTTGAATAAACTTGTGGCCTTTTCAATCTACATAGAAGAGATGAAAAATTTGTCGTTTATGTCATGGGCATTGGCGCCGACTTCATGGGTTCGAGACACTTTTTGCACCCTCAATAATTTTGTTGTGGGTTCCTCGAACCCATAATATTTTTGCTCGTGGGGAAAATACGCATACAGAAATATATGCACAACGTCATTTGACTTCTTGTTTCATCTATATGTTCTTGTAAGATATTATTACCCTTCTCAAGGCTAACACAATTGCCAAATAATGGTCAACACACAAAGCCCCGGGGCGAATCTTTGTAATTTTTTTATGCCTACAAAACCGAAATAAATTAAATAAATAATTATCTAGAGAAAAAATATTTTTCTATAATTAACTATAATTTGCTTCATTTTAACATTTCAGGTGTCTTATTGTACCAGATAATCTGATAATGAAATTTAAATTATACTTGAATCCTTTGAAATGTGTGCCGGTTATTCGATTTAAAATTTTTGGAACCCACAATAATTTTTCAAGTCAGCGCTTATGGTCACGGGTGCCCATATAGAGGGGCAGGGGGACTCAAGCCGCCCCCTAGCCGTTTAAAAATTTGATTCGCCCGATTCTGCTATGCATTTACTTTCAAAAGTTTTATAGTCACATTTTAAAATAAGGTACTTTTTAGCTCATTACTAATTGTCAAGCAGTATCAATTATTTTTGTAGCATCTTAGTATCTTGTACATTCACTAAAATTCTTGACAGCCTTGAGAAGGAGGTAATAATTTTTTAACCCAAAAAAAAAGAAATACTCATATGGGTATCCATAATCCATGTTTACGATTTTGGCAACGATTGGTTATGAGTTGGCGACAATTGTCGCCATGATGGTGCCTTCCCTATATATTAATGTATATTCGTAGACGTAGAGTTATATGGGCCCGAGCCCGTCCCCCAATAATCTGAAATAAATTGCGATTTTACATATACTGTAATGTATAAATGTACATAAAATGTGCTTCCTCCGCCAATAATTTTGAGAATTCTACCCTGATGTGTATATTATAGATATGAACTTAACAACCATTAGTAGAATATTGCAATGCAGCCATGTTGAAATATAAAAGCGTTGGAAACATTTGGTATGAAATTCCTTATAAAAATAATTGCAATTAAAAGTGGTGGCACTACATATTAGCCCGTCAACAGTTCTGTAGCCAAACCGGGAAGTGGCCCCATCGAGCTATTTATATATATATATATATATAGAACAATACCCGGATGCCCTGTACCCCATATGCCCTTTGCCTTGCCCCAGTTGCCCCTTCATCATGGTTACGGACCTGCCCGTTCACCAATACATTGGCGAAGATTTTGAAGAATTTGCACCAAAGTTTATTACGCCAATGTAATTTTGGATCCTTCTAACCATGCTCCTTTTTCGAATTCAAATTTGCTTGCGCAACCTTTAACGTTACATCTCCATTGCTTGTTTGTTTTTAAATAACTAGACATCTCATACACATTAACACATTCCACATTCTTTCTTTAATGAAATGATCTTGTCCCTTTGGAAATACTCCACTACATTCTCTTCTGCAGAAGGTAGGTCCCAAATTTTAATCGTTTTACGCAAAAAATACGAGAAGAGAAGAGAACTTATAAACAAGGTTATTGCGTTCGAACGCTTGCTTGCTTTTTGGTTTTACGGCTCAAAGACTACAGTGGTCATGCTGCGCCGGGACCTACTGTTTTCCGAGGAATCCGAACCTCTTAAGGCCTAGGGAACCAAACCCCGGACTACAGTGAGCAGTGCGATCTTTATGAGATCTCTGAGTAAGCGTTCTTTTTGCACTGCTGGGAGTCGAACCCGGATTAGCGGCGCACTAGGAGAACGCGTTACCACACTGCGCCACCGCAGGGCCGTGTTCGAGCGCGTGAGGGAATGTTTTTTCATTATTTGCTGTATATTACAGCATTTGGCGACGATTTTTGATTTGGGGCAAATAGTCGACGGGCTAATACGTAAATACCAAAATAGTTGTGACGACCTCCAGATTTTTAATCACTGCTATAAAAGAAGAAAAGGAAATAAGATTTATAGAACAATCACATTATCGTCCACTGTTGACACCACAGCATAAACTTAGATTCAGCCTATTTTTTCCCCTACATAATTTTGGCATTTTTCGTTTATTCTTCATTTCTCTTCCAGAAGATAAATTTTTTTGCTTACAATATTGTCTTATTCTCAACAAAATGTAATAATATAAAATTTTAGCAATAATTTCTTCTTTATGAAGATTAATGGAGAAATGTAATGATTTTGTTGTTAGAACATATTTAACAATTTCTTCATAAATATTATTGTTCTCGGCATTCTTAGAAAAATACTTTTCCGCTGATGTTAGAACATTAAAAAGAAATAGATTTGAATGTACCAATTTGCCTCGAGTCTTAATGTTGGTCAATAATATAACTGGAATGTTCTAATATCAGTTGGATTAATAAGTGACCTTTGATACACTGGACGGCTAATATGCATACTTATTTTTTTAGTCAAAAACCCAACAGCATAATATATAAAACAATTTGTATCCTCAGGTACAGTATAGTCTACCTCAATGATGTCCTCACATTCCCGTAACTCTTCAGCAATCAAATCATCTAATCGCTTTTTAAGATTTAACAAGCCATCAGAAGAATTCTCTTTCTTGGTAGAAGCTTTTTGAAAATCTTCGATAGAAATTACTGGTTTCACAGCCTCTTCACTAATTTCAGGTTCCAAACTTTGCTGGACGAAGGTTACTATACATAGAAAAAAAATTTTACAATTGCAAAAGTGTTGATATTGTGGGATGTTCATTCGCTCCACCTGCTTGTCGAATGATCCTCAAAAATTTTCAATAACATCTTGATTGAACTTTGCAGTGAGCATATACTTTAAACCCACAGGAATTCAATAAATAGGAAGTCAGTTTTAATGTAGACATGATTGTAACACGTATTCCTTTTGCTGTACCTGCAGTTAAAAATGCATCGTTACAAACATTTTCTCTTTCCCACATATCCAACCAATTTAGACAATCTTCTAAAATCAAAACTCCCAGGGTGAATACCTTCCTTCGGAACACGCCGATTTAGAGCATCAAACATTTTATTTACTTGTGACGTAAATTTAACAGTCGGTGCAATTCTACGAAAGTGTGGATTTTCCCAAATTTTAAACCGTTACAAACAGAACTACTAAATACCTGTGTTGCTAATTTTATCCTCTTCAGTTCAGTTTTTGATGGCTTCAAATGTGATTCCGTAAGATTAGAATTCTCATTGTATAAATGGTTATAATATTCCCATTTAATAGCATTTTTACATACAATTAATCCATCTCTTGTAAAAAAAAATTATTTCTTATGTACTTTATAAGATGTGGAGCATCTGAAAATACATGTATCTGACCATTTTCATTAACGGGATGCGTAAATGATGATTTAACATCACTTAATTTACCTGATATCCCAAACTGTGTCCACAAAGCACGATTTGTACTTGCACTATCACACATAATTCCATCAACCAGTGCTTCAGCTTCTTCTAATAAAATAATTCCTTCAATGATTAGTAGGGCTAATGAAACTGATTTTGTGGGACCAGTAGATGCAAACACAGCAATAAGCTAAACCCAATTGTCAGCAAAAAGTTGAAATAACAACACTAATCCATGATCGGCTAGTTTATTATTGTTTTCTGTAGAATTTTTACCAAAATCCACTGTTCCTATATATGACATTGTCATTGCATTTACAGTAAGACTCTTTCTTACTGAAATTTTATCGAAAACTAATATGCCATGTCGCTCTCAGTTTAATATTTTTTGCAGATAATTTTTTTTAATATTTTAAAAAACTTAACGTCAAATCCACATTCAACTTTTATGAAATTTAAATACCTTCTAATAGTATTAACACATGGTAAAGGTAGC
This sequence comes from Dysdera silvatica, assembly GCA_006491805.2. Classification (NCBI taxonomy): domain Eukaryota; kingdom Metazoa; phylum Arthropoda; class Arachnida; order Araneae; family Dysderidae; genus Dysdera; species Dysdera silvatica. The sequence goes on along the minus strand of QLNU02015360.1, from coordinate 6,790,636 downwards.
ATATTTTGGATTCTTAAGAACTTGTATATTGTTGTGCTTTTAATAAATAACAGCAAACTTAATAACAACCACTGTTTTATGTAACGCTTACCATTTTTTTAGATGCTTTCCCAATTACAAGGCATTCTTTGATTAACATCTTTTGTGCAGAAGGTAAATTTCTAATTTTGATTCAACAATATTTTCATCGATGTTTTCAAGTTTTGTCTCCAAAGATTTTATTTCATCTTTTGAAGATTGATTTCTTGCTTGTATGCTTTTAGTTTTCTTGTCTTCTGCTGTTTTGCACGTTGTAAATCTTGCATTCTTTTCATTTCCGACTGGACTCTGAGTCTTTTAGAGACTTTCATTTTTCTTGATATCCTAAGACGCTTCTGTAATATGCGGCACATTAGACATCGTGATGTTTTGCCTTTATAAACTTGTTGACACTTTTTATGTCTCCATGCTCCAGCAAAATCAATATAACCACATTCAGTATACACATCACATAAATCTTGAATATTAAGTATGCCACGTATATTGTAATGTTATGGACAGAATTTAATACGTGAATAACATCATTTACACTATAAGGCACTTCTGGTGACAAGTTCAGCACGTGCATTGCATCTATAAGAAATCCATTGATAGAAACTTGCCAATGCAATGTTTCATCGTAAGTTATAACTTTTGTCACGAAAACTTTTGCAGATGAAACAATTTTAATATAACAGAAACTGATATATTGATTATCCTTTGTATGGAAACCGGAGGTACCACTAAGAAATGTTAAATTCTTTATTGCATTCTTCAAGTGACCAAGATTTAATACTTCTGGTGAAAGTAAGTCGCTCCTTTCACGCATTTCGTTTTTAATAATTATCTTCTGCTTTGGCACAATGGGATTTCTTTCAGAAGGTTTCTTTCTGGGTGGCTTGCTTTTTGACAGGTAAGCTGGACAATTTGGAAAAATCACCGGAATAGCACCTGGAGCCAAACTTGGCCTAACATAAACATCATGAACGACAGAACCGTCAATATGTACCGTCCATTTTTCTTTATCACTACATCTTTAAAAAAGTGCTTTTCACAGTTTTTTTGCATAAGTATACGATCTTTTGGCCTGCAAAAGGGTTGCTGGTATCTAACTGGAAGGAGACCCACACGCTGAACGTATGTGACGATGTGTGGAACCGGCCAGGCCAGTAACCTAGTGTCCTACCCCGCCTTCAAGTGGTGCAGGCTGAGCTTTCTATTTATGTGGCAAATTAATATTTGCTGCACGGATAGAAAGGCGGAAGGGGAGGGCTAATTCACCAACCCGTCTAGCCAGCGTGGTGAAATTATGGCTAATTCCTCCATTATGTTGACACACCAGAAACCATGGCCCCTAGTCTCCAGGTGCTGGAGTGCTCCTGATCAAGGCAGCGGTCAGTGTGGCATGAAAGCAGGGGGTGCTAAGAATCACTGGAATGGCCCAGGCTGCCGTTTGTTATTGACCTTGGCAACGTATAATGGACGATCCCTTGCTTCTGAAGCAAAACTTCAGGAATTGGAAGAAGAACTTGACAAGATCAAATGGGACATTGTAGGACTCAGTGAAGTTAGAAGAAAAGGTGAAGAGTTGGTGGAACTTAAAAGTGGACATTTGTTTTATTATAGAGGAACGGAAACTGGAAGAACAAGTGGTGTTGGCTTCTTAATCAACAAAAGAATTAAAGACTGTCTTCTGGAAGTTGAAAGTACATCAGATCGAGCAGCGAGGCTCGTTGTTCAACTAACCCAGCGATACCAACTTCAAATAGTACAGGTATATGCACCAACATCAAGCCATACCGACGAAGAGGTTGAAGAATTTTATGAAGAAATCAAAGAGTTACACACCAAAGGGAAACAACATATCAAGCTCATCATGGGGGATTTCAATGCAAGAATTGGACAACAGGAACAAGGAGAGACATCGGTTGGTAAATACGGATATGGGGAAAGGAATGAACGTGGCGATCAACTCATCGAATTTGCAGAAGCTGAAAACCTTAGCATCATGAATTCATTTTTTAAGAAGAAACCGCAAAGAAAATGGACATGGAAACACCCAAATGGGGGAACTAGTGAAATTGACTATATCCTGGCAAACAAGAAATCAATTATTGAAGATTGCAGTGTACTGAACAGATTTAATACTGGAAGTGATCATCGAATGGTGAGATGTAAAGTGCACTTAAATACTAAATTAGAACGACAGAAGCTCATTAGGAAACAAGTAAGTAAGAGGGTGGATTTAAAGAAATTAAAAGAAAATACCGAGGCATTCAAGTTGGAATTAAAAAATCGCTTTTCTGCACTGGAAGGACTTATTGATGAAAGTGATATCTCAGAAGCAAATGAAAACATTGTTAAGACAATAGTTGAAACTGCTGGGGAAATTGGTGGTGTAACCTGTAAAAAGCACAATAGCAAATTATCTGAGAAGACGAAACAGCTCATGAAAAGGCGAAGAGATATGAAGGTGGACAATCGAAATACCAGTTCCAGGATTGAGTACATAGAACTTTGTAAAACTCTGCGCAAAAGCATGAAAGAAGACATAAGAAAATTCAATTGTGAGTTAGTAAGGAAGGCCATTGAAAATAACAAGAGCCTTAGGGTTGTTAAAGGAAGTTTATCTGTTGGGAAGAAACACATCATTGCATTAAAAGGAGAGGATGGCACCGTAACAAGAAATAGGGAAGAAATACTTAGAAGAGTTGAAGAATTCTACAAAAAACTATATGAAAGTAACAGTGGATTAAACGAAGACACTGAAATAGTCGAAGGAACAGCTCCTAAAATCTTAAAAGAAGAAGTTTCATTTGCAATAAAAAGTATGAAGAAAGGAAGAGCCCCTGGCGATGATGGTATTACATTAGATATCCTAAAAGAAGCTGGAGAATATGTAGAAGACATACTTGCAAAATTCTTTACCAAATGTCTTAACAGCGGTAACATACCAAACCAATGGGATTCTGCAACAGTAATTCTTTTGCATAAAAAAGGTGATAAAGAGGATTTGAAAAATTACCGACCAATTAGCTTGTTACCTGCTATTTATAAAATCTTCACAAAAGTGCTAACACATCGCCTGCAGAAAAAATTAGATGCAGCTCAACCAAGAGAACAAGCTGGATTTCGAAGTGGATTCAGTACAGTGGACCATATTCAAGTATTAAGAGAATTAATTGAAAGAACACATGAATATGAACTTCCATTGTGTGTTGCATTTATTGACTATGAGAAGGCCTTTGACTCTATTAAAACATCAGCAGTCATCAACTCTTTAAGATCAGCAGACATTGAGGATGTGTACATTGACATGGTGAAACGTGTGTATAAAAATGCAAGTGCAAAATTTCGGTTACATAAAGATACCAAAACTATCAAACTTGGCAAAGGGGTGAGGCAGGGAGATACCATTTCTCCAAAACTTTTTACTTCAGCTTTACAGATGATTTTTCAGCTGATAAATTGGAATAACAAGGGAATAAAAATAAATGGTGAATATTTAAATCATTTGCGGTTTGCTGATGACATTGTTATTTTTTCAACGAACCCATCAGAACTCCAAGACATGGTACAGGAGCTCTCAACTAGAAGTAAAGAAGTTGGACTCAAGATGAACCTACAAAAAACTAAGATCATGTTCAATAATTTTGTAGAGGAAACAAAAATACAAGTTGACAACATTGAGCTAGAAATTGCTGATTCATATATTTACCTTGGCCAGCTGATTTCAATGGATGGCAACATTATGAAAGAACTCAACAGACGTATTAAACTTGGCTGGAGTGCATTTGGAAGAAACAGTTTTATCCTGAAGGGGAAATTGCCTTTGTGTCTAAAAAGAAAGGTCTTCAACCAGTGTGTATTGCCAGTCCTCTCTTATGGATCAGAGACATGGAGTCTAACAGTTGGAGCAATACGAAAGTTACAGACAACGCAAAGGAGCATGGAGAGGTGCATGCTTGGAATAACTAGGAGAGATCGAAAAAGAAACACTTGGGTGAGAGAGCAAACTAGAGTAGAGGACATCATTGTTAAAGTAAAAGGGCTGAAATGGCGATGGGCTGGGCATATTGCAAGAAGAACTGATCAACGATGGACAACAGAAATTCTGAACTGGATTCCAAGAGACCACCGAAGACCTAGAAAACGTCCTCAAACTAGATGGGTGGATGAAATAAGAAAACAGGTTGGGGTGACGTGGAAGCGAATTGCTCAGGATAGACTTGTGTGGAAAGCATTTGGAGAGACCTTCATCCAGCAGTGGATAGATAATGGTTGAATATGATGATGATGATACGATCTTTACGAGGGATTGACTTCCTCCGTTTTTCAATTATTTTTTCATGTCTGGGTGCTTTGAATAATAATACAGATTGATCATCGGATTTGTAACCGGAAGTGCAATTCGGAACGAAATATTTTCTTCCCATTTTTTTTAAGCACCAACTCATGAATAAAAATAAACTTAAAACATAAGGAATTATCCGAAAAAAACCCCCGAAATTATAACAAATAGTAAGTATTTTCAACCGAACGAAACAGCAGTGCGAAATGTAAACAGATGGGTATAACTAGAAAGTCTGTTTTTTTAGGCCCACGGTTGGGAGCTCTCCCTATTGTTACAAATATCAGGATGGCATATATTGAACCACTTCTGCACCCATTCTTTATCACAACTGGAAATGGGAGTTGACTCACCTGCCTATCTTGTATGATGCCGCGAACTAAAATCGCGAACTGGGAACGATGGTCACGAACAAACAATGACGAAGAAATTTAGTTCAACAACAACAACAACAACAACAAAAAAAGGGAATCTGTCCGAACTGGTCATTTTTGTGAATAGTTTAAAAAACCCGTTCGTTCATAAACGACCCATCTCTATTGCCTAATAAGTTAGCAACTAGGTAGTGATTTTATGTATTGCTTTTCACCAGTTTCAGAATTTTTGGGGAATATTATTTCGTAAGAGAATTTTAATCATTTCTTGGTTTTCATTAAGATTTAAGGTATGATTTCTCGCATATTTTTTTGTTTTAATTATTATTATTCTTTTTATTATATATGATTTCATTTACCATTGGGGCAACTTAAAACATATTTATTGAAAACAGATAATCGGCTATCACTTTGTGTAAAGTTGAACTTAGTTTTAATGACATTCAAGGGACCACCGAAATTTTGATCCCGTAACCCAAAAATAGTTGTTGACAAATAATCCTCCAGGGGAATGTAGCGAATTTTTAATTAAAAAAAGTGTCAATGATAAACTGAACATAATCATCAATAAAACCTGTCATACAAAAGTGTAATTTGATGTTATTTTTTTTAAAAAAACTTTTCATGGGTAGTTTGGTATTTTATGATTATATGCAATTATATAACGTCTAGCACATTGCATATTAAAGCCTTGCCTCCATCGCCAATCGCACCAACTTCTTTCTCGGCTTTCGCCGTGATGGAATAGCGTTCAGGGGGTTGCTTTTACTTATTGGATGAGGGAGGGGATCCCTCCTTACTTTCATTTTTTATTTAATCAATATTTTTTAGGAAGTGCTTACCTTCCTTACGGCTTCGTTTGGATTAATGCTTCTTTTCTCTCCTCTTCAAATTTTCACTCCTTGGGTGTATGGTATCATACCTTAACATCTCTATCAACTCTCTAAACCACCATTATTTCCATTTCACGTCTATTTTTCCTTCTAATATCTTTTCTTGGATTAATGCGTTTTCTTTTCTCTCTTCTTCAAATTTTCAGTCTTGTGTGTGTTGTCATATCTCAGCGTCTCTATTAACTCTCTAAACCTCCATTATTTCTATTTCACCTCTATTTTTCTTTCTAATGCCTTTTTTTCGGTACATTTCTGTTATCGGGACGCCACTCATTAGCAGCTCGCCAACAAGTTTCGTCAAACATGGCTTTGACACAATATATGGCCTTTTTGGTTCCTGAACGTTGCTACCAGCTACCGTAGATCGCTCCTCAATGAGAGGGTGTCGAAGGTCACAGCCTAATAGTAATTATTTTATGCAAAGACTATTTATTTAATTAAAAAGTGTTTACAAATTGCAACATAATTTGAATGTAATCTGAAGGGGCACGGTGTCGCCGCGTTTCTTGGGTGGGTCTGGGGATCGCCCCTCGTTCAGTCCCCTGATTCAGATATGTACTGTGTTTTTTTATATTTATACTAATTGCATGAAAAAAATACTTAATGGTATAAATACAACTGCTGTAGCTAGTTAAGTAGTACTAAATTAATCAGTTATCGAATTGTGGGAAATAGTGGGGGTATGCAGGACTGGGCTTACGGTGTTAGCGGCCCTTGTCAAAGCAGATTTTAGGGGCCCTGATAAATGCTTTGACAAAATAAAACTGATTTCTTGGTACTTGCAATACATTTTTGACTGCCCTAAATTTTAGCAACCCTGGGCTGCTGCCCGGCTTGCTCCCCCTAAACATGGCTCTGGGGGTATGGGTCAGTGTTGTTCCAGGCTTGCGGTCCAGGGCGATGCATAAGAGAACCCCACTTCCCCTCTAATTGCCAATTCTAGCAATTTTTTGCACATTTAGCTTACGATCACCATTACAGGATTGCAGAAATATTTTCAGATTTAAATCTCTTGCAAAAACACATTTTAATTAGAACAAATTAACTACAGGTGTAACCTTGGGAATACAGGAGTTAACGTACATTTTTATGCATTTCCCACCATGCTATGCATGTTTCCAATGGGTCAACCCTTTGGAAGTACTGAATAGAATTTATTGAGAATCCATTATATGTGAGCATGGCAATAAAATTATTATTATTATATATTATTAATTGAAAAATTACTTACATACAAAACTTCCACCTTCATATTTAACACTATACGAAATAGTGCTCATTCTGCTCTCATTTCACTGCGCTCTCCTGATCATACCCATTTTACAAGAAATCTTAACGATCTGGTACTGGAGTATTCACGAACGAAACTTGGACTCTCGCTCATCTGTTGCTTTGGCCCTAGGGTGTGGGATCTTCTTCCTAACTCACTTAAATCTATTTATTCTTTTGCTCAATATAAAACACTCATCCGCAGACATCTATTGGATAGAGAATTATAATATCACTACGTCTTTCTCTATTTATACCTTCCATACTTTTGCTAAACAACCAAGTCTTTTATCTTATTGTATTTAGTTTATTTATTGTATGTTTAGTTTGTATATTGTATTTATGACTTCCGCTTATTATATCCAATCCTGGGCAGCGGGGGCTTTGTCAGACCCTAAAGTCTTGATC
>QLNU02015360.1:6753109-6775047 GCA_006491805.2 Dysdera silvatica | reverse complement strand
TTAACGCAATTTGAATAATTAGGTGTTCTGCGCACACCCAAATTAAAAATTAAAATGCACGGATAAAATTTTATGTGAACAGTACACCCGCTAATTTTGAACCTTGCAATGTACACATCAGAAAAGTTTATTCATGGGTATCAGAGTAAATTTTTTAGAAACTTGCAAGGTTATATTATTTTTGTTTTTATTTTTACTCTAGTGGGATAGAAACCTTCCCCTTTTGTCAGAAATACAAGTTCTAGCAATGTGTAACGATATTCTATGTTTTGCATATATAATTGTTTTAATATATTCTTCGTCAATTTATAGAATTTTTGTTTCAGATTTTATAAGCTCAGAAATAATAGTATAAATACTGCATTATGGAGGAGCATGTAAAAGAAACCGAAAGAAGGAAAAAACCTAAAATGAGAACTGCATCTGATGTTATATCGAGATTACTTTGGGATGAAAGTCTAGCAAAGGAAGATTTTGTTGTTGGGTATCTTGATCGCTTTAAAGGAATAATAGAGGAAAAATTTACAAGTTTGAACTGGGATGATCTTGCAACTGTTGACAATTTTACTTTAGCTATTCCAAAGCATAGAATACAGTACTTCAGATATAAGAATAAAAAGGTTTGGGATAAGAATTTAAGGCTTGATATAATGTATGGATCGACTGGAGATAGTCGTAATATACATGATTTCATAAAAAATGTAGATAAAATTGATCAAGAATTTTTTGAAGAAGATACATTTCATGATCATGATACTCAATCTGGTATAGACCATTCTTCTTGTAATATTGCGCAAGAGGAAGGTGTGTATGACAATAGTGATCGTTCTAATTTTTTTGTTTCTGTTCGCATAACTGACCCAGATACATTAGAGAACTTAAATGAACTTCGAGGTCTTATTATTTTAAAAGATGAAGACTTAGAAAACTGTTGTATGTTAAGTGCAGAATATCATTTGACTCTACTTACTATGAAATTGAATTCAGCACAAGATATAGAGAAAGCAATTAATGCATTGCATAATGTAAAATCTAGAATAAAAGAATTGCCAAAGTTAGAATTAGAAGGTTTAGATGTATTTCGGTATAGGGTTTTATATTCAGTTGTTAATCACAATGATTTGTTAATAAAATTGAGAGATTCTTTAATTGATTCATTTGCAGAGCAAGGTATAGATGTGCTTGATAAATTTATGTTTGTTCCACATGTGACAGTTATGAAGTTATCTCGACCTATTGCTCGATCACGACATTGTAACTTTATAGAACCTTATCTATATGTTGATTTAGAAAACAAAAAATTTGGTACCCAAGAGGTAACAACTTTGTCCCTGTGTGAAATGGGTAATAACCGCAGAGAAGATGGCTTCTATAACTGTGCCACAGAAATTGATTTAATTTAAATAAATTTAATTTGTTTCTCTTTAAGATGGCTCTGCTACTAATAAAGCTATTCACAAGTATGTTCCAAGGTTCTCAAAAGCTTTGTTCTTTCCCTATTCCATCATGCTAATTGTGCACTTATATTCTGAAATCTTTTCAACTAGATTTTTCTTTTGTATTTTTCTGTATTATAACTATTATAACTAATAAAATTTATACAAGTAGTTGTAAAAGGGAATATATAGGTAACCAAAATGTGATATTTAATCTCTTAAAGAAAAACATGCACTGTGCAATATTTATTTCGAGCAGATTTTTTCAAAACAAGAATTAGCATAATCATTTTTATTTTCATAATTCAGATCATATGCTTTATGAGTATGACTAGTTTCTTTGCTCAGTTAAGATATATCATCCTTTATACGTATTTGTTTATTGACACACATCTGTCTTTTTAGATTAAAATTATATTAAATTGTAATAATTCTCAGAATTAATCGGTGTTTTCTTTTTGGTGAAAGTGTTTAATATGTATGTTCATAGTACTAGGTCTTCAGATAAGACTAACAGTAGCTTGTGTGATTCTCAATCTGCAGTGCCTTGTTATTGATATAAATCTTGATTTTTAAATCTGGGATTACACACAGTATAATGTCTTGGCTGTAAGCACTGCACCATTGAGATGCTTGGGAATATGTAAGTTTCAGTTCAAAATACTGTAAATATATTAAAAGAATATTTAAAACTATAAAATTGTGTATTTAATATATTTTGATTGGAACTTGCAGAATATTTGAAGAAGCAACTCCATACTAACAGAAAAGTTCTCGCATTTTAATTTTCGGACCTTTCTTTAACACTAATTAACTTGGTTTATTTGTATGGTAGTTTAATATGTATTTATGTTGAAATCTTAATATTTTGTATGGACATAAATTTCCAATTTTCGATTATATTTTGTAGCAATGTATGATTGTGATGGACATGGGGTATTTTAAGTTTTGATTTCGATGTTTTTGTATTTTAATTTTTAGATATAGCATTGTTATGAGAAAATAAGGTATGTCTGAAAGAGCAGTGTACTTTTTTTTGTTTAAATAAATATTTTTAATAGGTATTAGTCTATTATTTATAGACATGTCTTATTTCATAATATTCAGCAAAAATAAACTTTTCATACGATTAGTTAAAATGTATAAAGAATGTGTGTGCATGTGAAAAAATTATAATAAAGACTGACAGAGGAACAACTTCCATTGAAAATTAAATGAAGTATGCAACATGCAGAACATCGATAACCAAAGATGGCACATGAAAGTCCAATCGCATCTTTTCGTTAGGTTGTTTGATATTTTCTTGGGCTGAAATAAAGGCTGAATGCTGTAGCGGTTCTAGGCCAGGGCTCCCCACAAATATAACTGGATTTTATTACATTGCCTAGGTGCACAGGTGCCGCCAGTAGCAATCATGCACGTAGACCATATAAAAATCTGTGATGTCCGTCTTGGATTCAAACCAGGGTAAATTAACTTTTTTGTTATTTTTACTGCCACTAGGTGTCAATATAACTGCCAGATAACTTAAGTAGTTATTGACTTCTTTTTATTTCTAGTAGTTAACTTATATTGCATTTTTTTTTTTTTGACTTTGGAAAGTGAAATTGTTCGCTGTATGGCAAGTCAGCCGGTATAAATATCTTCTTATTCTTTCAAGTAAACATAGCCTGTTTAGTAAGCAGGGTGCGGATGTAAGTATTGAGGAAATGCAGTAATTTCATCCAGTTGAAACAATATTTTATTACTACTTTAAAATTGTAAGCTAATTCATTGATTTGCCAATAAATCAATCAATTAGAACACAAAGAAATTTAGTATGCGTTTCTGTTGGAGCCTTCCAAGAATTAAGTGTGCACACTTGGATGATAAATTGTAGACTGTTACACTCTATAACAAAAAAAAATCGACGCACCAAGAAGGAGTTGTCCGATTGCGATAAAAATTGGTGGATGTGAAGAACATACATAGAAAAAGAAACGATTAAAATTTCAGAACAATTGAATGATTTATTGCAGAGTTTGACCGTTACAAAGGGAGGAAGTCAATAAGGCGTTGGTCCACCTCTGGCCTGGATGCAAGCTGTCACCCGGAGTCGCATTGGCAGATAAAGATCCCGGATGGTGTCCTGCGGAATTTCTTGCCAAATTGTCTCCAACTGTCGGGCTAAATCGTCAACATTCCTGGATGGTTGCAATCGCCTTCCCATAGCGTCCCAAATGTGCTCTATGGGAGAGAGATCAGGAGATCTAGCTTGCCAAGGAAGTGTTGGGCAAGCTTGAAGACAATTCATAGCAACACGTGCCGTGTGCGGCCGGGCATTGTCTTGTTGAAACGTAAGTCCAGGGTGTCGCAAAAGGAACGGTAACACAACCGGTCGTAGAATGTCGTCTACGTACCGCTGTGCTGTAAGTGTGCCAGAAATGACCACCAAAGGGGTCCGGCTATCAAAGGAGATGGCACCCCAGACCATAACGCCCTGTTGTGGGCATGTGTGGCGTGCGATAGTAAGGGCAGGATCCCCACGCTGCCCTGGACGTCTCCAGACACGTCTGCGGTTGTCGTCAGGACACAGTTGGAAACGGGACTCGTCACTAAAGACTATACGTCCCCAGTCAGCGCAGTTCCAAGTTGATCGAGCCCGGCACCACTGTAATCGGACTTGACGGTGTAAAGGCGTGAGAGGTAAGCGGCGTAACGGTCGGCGCGAGCGTAAATTCCGCTCTCTCAGTCGTCTGCAGAGGGTCATGTTGGACACATGTGTGCGGACCACACAGTGGATAGTTGATAACGACGAATCCGGTGCTGTGACATCTGCTCTGACAATCGCTCTGTCTTCCCGTTCTGTTGTGGCCCTAGGTCGACCGCTGCCGTCCCGACGCTGACATCTGCCGTTGTTGACCCACTCTTGCCAGCACCGTCCAATCGCCGCATCGCTTCGACCCACATGTCCAGCGATTCTTCGATTCGTCCAACCAGCCTCTTTCAATCCGATAGCACGACCTCTTTCAAACTCTGACATATGCTCGTAATGAGCACGAATCTTTCGGCGAGGCATTGTTACAGTCGACGTAAGATATCCGCAGTCAAAATGCAACAGAAATTTTGACCACATATTGAGAATCGCTCCTTATATACACCTGCTGAATGCGCAGTTCCGATGCGCTGGAGTTCCCGCTATTCATTCATTGGACACCAAATTTTAATCATTTGCATGTTCGGTCAAAATGTCTTTGCATACGAAATTTCATTACAATCGGACAACTCTTTCTTGGTGCATCGATTTTTTTGTTATAGAGTGTAGGAATTGAAATGCAGTTACAAATACCATTGCCGAATACAAATAGTGAAATTATAATTATACAGTATATTTGGAAAACATGAAATAAAATAAAACAATTTGGCATGCTGTGCCAATTTTAGAAATTGAACTTTTTAGGATTGCTTTTTTAGCTATTTTGAGTGGTAACAGTTAAGAAAGCCGGCAAAGTAAACTAGCATTTCCATTGTGGAAGCCCACAATATATTCCCCTTTTTAGAGATATTTTTTTTAAATGTAGTTAATATGCAAAATATAAATTCTATGGACAAATTAAATTAATTGAATGTCTTTTCCAATCTGAATTCTATTTTCATCTACATTTCTTTTGATTATGTGGCTTTGTTTTGCTTACATTTTACTTTTTTGCATCTAGTTTAAGCATTCTGCATTTAGTTTTAGTGTTTTGCTTTTCATTTTGCATGCACGTATTTACAGATCACTCATTGGGCATATTTATTGTGCAACAGGAGAGCGGCCTGAGAGTGAGTTATTTTGATAAAATGTGCAAAGCCCAGAGTTGGAAAAAAACATATGCAATTCAGATTCGTTTAAAATATAGCTTAGTTAGTGTGAACATGATACATACAAGAAACCTAATCATTAATACAGTGAAACCTGTCTAAGACGGAAACACACAGGACCGAAAAAAAATTTCATAGTATGGAGATTTCTGCCTTATGGAGGTTACATGCAAAATAAATACATACATAGTTAAATTCAATTGTAAAAAGTTAGTGCATATGCTAATTGTTTTTATTTGTCTCATTTTACTCTATGACTAAATTTATTTTCCTTGTGATAAAAATGTTTTATCACTGCATTTTATATTTATTAATTTTTGCATTATTTGTGTTAGTAGTTGGTAGGGCATGCTGACAGATCCAAGGGGAGCGATGGGGCGATCACCTCCCCCTCCCCTTGAGCTGAAGTTATATCATGGAAAATGAAAGGAAAAGATCTGAACACTTGGCTAAAAAAAGGAATCTGAGACAAATTGCATCCCCCCCCCATTGTAAGATTTCTGGATCTGCCTTTGCTATGGAGTACTTATAACTCATACCCTAATGATGTGTTTTATATATGCCAAGAAAAGAGACAGATTCATGAACATTTTATCCACCCCCAGAGTGATTGTTCCATGATGGAAAAAGAGAAGAATAAGGGTTTTACTCTTCCTAGTTTTTCTTCGTTAGCTTCCAGGAAGTTTTTTTATCTGAATTTGTGATTTTCAAGAACAAACTGACTCAGAAACTAAGTACCTTTGAGAAGTAGTTTTCAATACAAATGGGAACTTAAGGTGCTTCTCCAGATAAAGACCTCACAATAGATGACTATTTGTACTACATCTTGCTGCGAGTTTATCCATGAATTGATAAAGTCGATATGAGTGACTTTTCGTTCTGGTTAATAATGAACGTTTTTATTTAAGTAGGGATGGTGTGCAAAATGGTGGTAGGGTAAGGGCATTCTGTATCTATAAAGTGTAAAATGCCTTTTGTTCGTCATCCCCCACTTTGCTATTTGCATTGTATTACAACCCTCTTTCCTTTTTCTGCTAAGAAAATTTTCTTCCTACTAACGATTTTCCGCTTTATGCAGGCTTTTCTCTTTAACGGGATTAAATAGTGCTTTCCGCTTCCGCGTTAGACAGTTTCTGTGTTAGATAATGTTAACTACCATTGACTTTTGAAGGGACGGCAAAGAAATTCCGTTTTGAACATGTTTCCACCTTGTGGAGGCTTCGTTTCAGACAGGTTTTGCTGTATTTGAAAAATGAATTAAATTTTAAGTATTTCACTTTGCATCAATATGTAATTTGATTCATAAAATAGTTTTTAGTTAAAAAGAGTTCATTACTTAGAGGTTTCTTGGAATGAATGCTTGTTGAAAAACTGACATGATTTGCATAAGTTGTGGTAGCATCGTCTGAGAGTTGTTGACTGCAAGTTGAGTTTTGTTGACTGCAAGTTGAGTTTTGTTGACGTTGGCAAGTGAGTTGTTGTTGGAGAGATCGTTATTATTATGTAATAGTAGCTATGTCATTTTACAATTATTTCCATTGTTTGGAATTCTAGTTTAGGAATAAAATGTAATCACTTACTGGAGTACTCTGCAGGACGAAAAATTCTTCATTAATTTGCAATTTTCTTTAATGCTGCCCAAGCAGATTGCCAGTTTTTGGAATTCAAGTATTCTAGGATGTCATAAAATCAAAACTTTAGAATTACATGCAAAGAAGGTTTTTCTTTCATTATTGGAGCATAGATGCACATCAGGAAATTTTTGTTTTTTCGTAGAAATCAATATGACCAAGAAGCAGATCAGAAGGTTTTAGATTGTTAGTCCGAAATCACCAATTGCAGATATAAGTATTGAGGAAATGCAGTAATTCCATAGAGTTGAAACAATATTTCATTAATACTTTAAAATTTTAAGTTAATTCATTAATTTGCCAATATATAAATCAATTAGAACACATTGTTAAAAAAACGTAGTACGCCTTTTTGGCAGAGCCCCCATAAATTATGTGTACACACTTTGATGGTAAACAGAAGACTGATTATTATTTTAGAAATCGAAACGTAGTTACAAATATTGTTGCCAATTACAAATAGTGAAATTATAATTATACAATATATGGAAAGCATGAAATAAAAGGAAGCAATTTGGCAGCCAGTTTTAGAAATTGAACTTTTTAAGTTTATTTTCTTGCTTTTCTAAGTGGCAACAGTTAAGAAAGCCTGCGAAGTGAACAAGCATTTCTAATGTGGGAGCCCACAAGGGTTCTCATTGAATGTCAAAATTCGTTGATGTAATCTTCGCTTCATTTTCTCTAAATCTCAAGGTAAGGACATTATTGTAATATTCAGTAAACTTGACCAACTATATTTGGTAGCGGAGTGTAGTTCCGTATTTCAAAATTGAATTTAAGTTAAACGAAATTGTCAGGTATCAAACTGTAATTGTGTTTGCTGTGCATAATATATTTTGAACGTATATTTTAATCTGAGGTTATCATGTCCAACACCATAGCTGGATGATCTTTTATCCCTGGCAGAATCGTCCAGACTGTCCCCCGCTAGCCACGGGCATATTTTCCCCTGTGAATTATTTCATCCAATTTTGTGCCCTTACTCGCCTGCACCACTGGCATGAGCCTTCCACGCCACTTCCTAGCTACAGCCCTGATAATGTCTAAAAAGTAGATAAAAATTCGTCTGTTATATGAAATGCAAATTAAGCTTATCAAGTGATACCATGATAATACTGATAATGTATTAGAATTTGAAAATGTTCAGAGTACAATTGTTTTGAAAACAAATTTGCTGAGTTGTCGTGAAAAGCTTCATGAGTATTATGATTACTTATCAACTCTTGATGAGTTTGATAAAGATGGTGAGTTTTCTAAACAAACTCAATCTCAAGATTTGGAAGACGAATCATTGATAAAAATTTAATCATTTTTGAGTTCAATTAATGCCAGGCTGAACTTTGCCAATAAAAGTCAGTCAAAACCTGCATCTTACGTTAACATTAATCTCCCTGAATATGATCTCCCAACATTCACCAGACAGCTTGAAACTTGGCTAGGTTTAAAGTCAATATTTTTAAGCTCAACTTACTCAAACGAGTCATTGACAGATATTCAAAAATTGCAATATCTTCAAAGTGCTGCTTCTGTGGATGCTTCCAGACTTATACGAGAATTTACTATTGTCCCTGAGAACTATAAAAACACGTGGGATATTCTCACTTCTAGATATGATAATGAAAGGGAATTAGTGCTTGCTCAGTGTAAAAAGATATTTAATTTGAAAACGGTAAAACTAATTTCATATTTGCATTGTGTCATGCTTGATACATGTAATGAAGCAACACATCATTTGAAGACTCGTAGTTTAGAATGTAATCAATTAGTTGAAATTCTAATTTATATATTTCAGCATTAACTCGAAGTCTATCAAAGTTGAATGGGGATTAACTTTGGAGGTGAGAATTCCCCTTCCCTTCAGAAATTTCTTGCCTTCTTACAAAGACAAACAAAGCGTCTTCAAGGAATTCAAGTAGTCAGTCAATGTTTTCATAATAAGAAAATACAGTCTAATAAAACTATCGCTTTAAAGGCTTGTCTTTAAAGCAAAAACCAAGGTGTAAACCAAGATAGTTGGAGGTCATGCCAACTTTTCCAATCCGTCCAGCCTTTACACTTATGTGATAAATTTTTATCAATGACGTTGAAAGAACATTGGGACTTTGCGTTAATCAAGTTAATTAAAGTTACGTTTGAATTGTTTGCGTGTGTATCATCATGTAGATTCACAACATTATGCCGGGCCTGCAAACAAAAACATCACACACTTCTTCAGTCATATCAGACTTCCCATCAGGGACCAGTTCTTCAAGCCAAACACTCAGATCAACCTTTGGAAAAATCAGAAGGTCAACCATTATGTCTAACAGGACACCTAAAATATTGTGATATAATTTTGCTTGTTACAGAAGTCATAGAAACAAAGAAATTTTGGCAATTCACAGAGTGTCAAGTTTTATTTCACAATGGTTCTCAAACGTCATTGATTACAGAATTGTATTGTAAATGTCTACACTTAGACTTTCATAAGACTGACTACTCTATTTTAGGGTTTAACGATAAGGTAACAGCGTATGCTAATAAAACTGTATCGTTAACATTTTCACCGTACTTTAACCAGGAAATATAATAATAAATTTTATTCAACATAATTACAATTTTGGTGATATATATTCTGCTTATGGGCGTCATTTGGGTGGGGCAGGGGGTCAGTTGCCCCCCCCTCTCTAGAATTGAAATATATGCAATATTTTTAATACATTAAAATGGTTATTTGCTTCAGGTTAACATTGGCAAAAAAAAAAAAAAATGCCTCCCCCCCTTATAATTTGTCTCAACGACACCCTTGATTCTACTACGTGGTATTTTTGATGCTATGTAGATATTCTTGACTTCAAGGTTATAGATGTTAACTGGTTATTAGATTACAAATAGAGGAAAGCAGAAAGCTATAGCTTGTTGTATGGTTCTCCTCCAGATGGGTAACATATTATATAAATCATTTTTACACACTTGTTGCTTTGATAACTTTTGCTGCGTATTTAGTTTTTAAGGAAATGCTGTCGATTTTGCTTTTGTCAAAGTTCCGAGATCACATCATCTCTGTCGTAGGAATGACCCATGACTCCAGGGTGTGTGGCCATGGATCAATTTGAAGGTCTTTTATATTGTCCAGCTTTCATTTTTATCTTGTTGCAGGGTCCTAGGGACTAGTTTATGGGGTCCGGTTCGGCTGGCAGTACTTTTCTGTAGTTATCGTTTGGGTGTCATCATTTGAGTGTTTCTTTTGAAGAAACAAAGACATGGTGAATCTGTTTGAGTTCTAGAAGAAAGTCCTAAGGTTGGGGGCTATTGTAGCCCACTTCTCCTATGTTAATCACTTTTTCTGAGGCGACTGGAGCCTTGCTCTTGTGGCATTTGAGTGGGTCTTTGTTTACCCTGCGAGTGTTTCTACAGAGAAAGAAAAGAAAGGGCAAAGAGGAATTGGGGTAGTAATGCATCTGTTTTTTGAATTGAAATTTGTTGTTCAGCTGACATTTGTTTATGATTCTGCTAAATTGTTATTTTGTCTTTTTCTTCTTTCTATTTGGCACATAGTGTTAGATCATTTTTTATCACTTTTCCTTTTCTCCTTTTATTCCTTTTCTCCTTTTACAGGAGCATGTAGTTAGGTTTGGATCCTAATTGCAGAAATATAGAGTACAAAACAGTAATTGTGTGAGTAAATAAACATGTATATGGGTGTATATATGGGGGGGGGGGGGGAATCCATAGACCTGATTATGATATCTGATGAGATACGAATATTGTTTATATATAGTATTAAATGTTATCTTAGTTGTATACTCTGTAGTCATTGCAGATGTTTCTGGTAAGTATTTGAAAATATTCTTTTTTAAATTTTGGAAGGAGACTGTTTCTTAAAACTTCAGGTATTTCGTTCCATATTTTTATTCCTCTAAATGAGGTGGAGGGGGGTGGTGAAGATTTTATAGTTGGTGTTAGCTTGTGGAGCAGTTATTTTATGTTGGGTGATGTGTTGCGGATGAGCAATGGTTAGGTTTGTTTTCAATTTTTTTTTATGGTGCGATGCATTATGCTTGCAATTTTAAAATCAGCGAGTGAGTGGAGGGGGAGGAGATCCTATAATTTAAATAGAAGTCCTGTATGAGCATTGTATTCGGTGAAATTCATGGTTCGGATTACTTTTTTTTAATGTATATAACTTGTAGTATCGTTTGATAAGTTGAACTTCAGATTTCGATGCAATAGGTAAGTTTGGATAAACCTAGTGTGGGATAAAGCAATTTCATTGTATTTAGGGAAACGAAGTGCCTGATTTTTGAAAAAATTCCTAAGTTACAATGTAGAGCTTTAGAGATGTTATTAGTATGATTTTTAAATGAAAAGGATAGTGGCGGTTCTGCTAGGGCGTGGTGGGGACATGGACCCAAATATAACTAAATTTTATTATATTGCCTCTGTGTAGAGCTGGGCAATATCAAAATACATATTGGAAAATATGTATTTCAATACATTGTATTTTGTAGAAAATATAATTTTTAAGTATTTTGTATCGAAAATATAATTTTTAAGTATTTTGTATCGAAAATATAATTTTAAATATTTTGTATCGAAAATATAATTTTAAGTATTTTGTATTGAAAATACGGATTTTGTCATATTTTCTTTTTTCAAAGTACATTTAAGTTTGAAAATACATTCAGTTTGTAATCTTTAACGTTCAATTATAGCCATGTGGCTACACATATGATACTAAAAGATGGATTTCATAATTAGTTTAAGTAGACCGTTGAAGTAGATGGTATCAGTGTTGTAGTGTGGGGGAGGAGCCATTGGTGCAAAAGCCCTATGTGCAAAATTTAAAAAGGGAAAAAGAAGTAGCAATAACAAAAGATTTGTAACAGATGGACAGCGATTGGTGGACAAAGATAGACATTCTTTCACTCATACTCAGATGATAAAGAATACCATGCCCACTGTGCAGACCACTTTAGGTAGAAGTCAAATACCCCCTTCTTTCTACCTGGATTAGCAACACCTTCAAACGGTTGAAAACTACTCAGTGAAGTGCCCAGGAACTGTTCGAACACACAAAGCCAACCAGATACTTGTGTAAATTTCGGTTTGACTGGAAAATGCAATTAAGTGAAACTCTGTCTTAGACGAATGTAACCAGCTGTAACCACTTATCTGCTAAAGCTCGGGATATAGATTTTCCATGGAAGCAAATCTGACTGTCCCAAGGTGAATATTTGTCGTTAAGTATTTGATTGATAGATTGACAAGGGCGTTTTCATAGAGCCCAACTGACAAATTATAAAAGGGAATAATTGGAAGTGACCAACAAAAAAATACAAATAGCAATTCGTATGTGGTGATGTCACTAAGGTGGTGCTTATGTTAAGTTTTAAAAATTAAAACTCGAGAGATCTCGCATTCTCTGAAAATGTCTTTTCGAAGTTAAGTTCTTAAAAAATTATCTTAAAATAGACGCTCTAGCCGACAGGTTTTGGTGACTAAGGATAATGATCAGTGGCGGATTTATAAAATTGCCGCCCTTAGGCACAGCCTGTACTGCCGCCCCCTCCCTCCTTTACAAAGAAAAGAATATTTGTAAAAAAGAAAGTATATCATACTCTTAGCGTTTCGTATGTAAAGCAGATTTTTCATATAATTATTCAAACTAATAAGATACAACTCGAAATTATTGCTACCATATTCTCCGACTTCCTGGATTTGAGACACTTTTTGAATCCGCAATAATTTTAGTATGGATTCCTGGAACCTCTGTTTTGATCTGGTTGGTAAAAAGAAGAAGCAAACACAATCACAAATATAAAATTGTAATGAAAGAGCGGTGTTACCAAAATAAATAGGAGCCCCAAACCACACAGTAACTGTGATAGGTATGAAATGTGGCTCATATTGCACAGAAAGCCTGTTGCCAACATCAACCATCATTTTGTTTACCTTTAATGATGCCTGCAAACCATTTTCGTTCTTTCTTTTCTCAAAGTCAGAAAGTTAACATCAACAACTAATGGCAATTTCCACGTGTTGATACCAGATACATCTGCTTTTGGTGGGAAGTATCGGATATTGTAATGTAAACAATATGATCATATGGTCATATCTCTTTGTCTTTCGATTCTGTAGTTTTTATTTGCAGAAGAGTTCAAGTAGTCGCCTGTATCATCGCTGTTGGGGGAACAAGGCAATAATTAAAAAGAAACATTATTTTCAACATTGCGCAGTTTGGAAAATTTTATTTTTAAGCTCTTTGATGCCGCCCCACGAGAAGTGTCGCCCCTAGGCCTGTGCCTTGTATGCCTACTTAGAAATTCGCCCCTGATTATGATGTTTAGTTTTACATCTAGGGTTTACACCTGATGCCCTGACGCAATTGATTTCAATAGCTCCTTACTTATGCACAACTAATTGTAAGTAATATTACTTTTATTATAATATCACTGCTTCATTTAAACTAATATGCAGAATTAAGAATATCGTCTGTATGCCAAATGCTAACATTAGATAATTATGATGAATGTATATGTCCAATTGGTAGCGATGGTCATAGCATATCCTTATTAAAATAAACGTAGTGAATATAATCTATTTATTTGCTTATTTAGTGCATTTTAATAGATTACCAATTGCCTATAGTAGTTATAAAAAATTCAATAAATATATTGGCATTTTGATTTTTTACAAATAGTTCTCTCAATTGATAAAATGCCCATATTCGAAAACAATTACATTTGGTTTTCAAAACTGAAATTAATTAAAACCTATCGAAGATGTGCAATGAGTCAAGAAATACTAAGTAACCTGGCAACAGTATCAATTGAGACTAGTGGTGTCGCAGCCTTTTTCACAGCCTGACATTGCCAATTACCTTAGTGCGGAAATGTTCCTACACCGGCACACGAAAAGTATATATTCAAGCCTTAAAGGCAAAAAAAGAAAGTTTCGTCAGATAAAGGACATGGTCCAATAATGAGGACTATGTCAAAGGGTATAGATACAAGGAATAATACAATTTGGAGAAAGTTAAAACCAGGTATAACACCCTTTTACCTAAAAAAAAGGTAGTTTAAGATGCTAATGACCACCTTTCAAATATTGCCAGTAATGTGTTATTATTGCTACAGGCCAGTAATGTGTGTGGACATCTAAATGTCAGTTTCCCCTTACATAAAGTATTGTTCAACATATCTCAGAACTTCTTTTATAAGAGAATGTTTCTTATCACAATGGTGGATCTGAAACTGATTGCCCACGCATGGCAAAAATTGCAATCATTTGATGGGCAGAAGAAAGGTTACGTGAAGTAATGGCTTTCTTATTGTATACTAGGCAGAATTAAGGTGCCTAGCCCATCACCAATTAGACGTACCAACCCCTCAGAAAATGCACCCATAAAAGGGATATGCAAAGGGGCGGGTTCGCCATCCCCCATCTCTGATTCGAAAGTTAGTTTACCTTAAAACTTTTGAACAATTGGGAAATTGGTAGGCGTTTAGGAAAAGTTATTAGTTTTTTTAAGGTAGAAAACGAGGAAAGATAATTCGAAAAAGAGAAAAAGGAGAGGAGTTTAAGTTATTCACTAGCGAGAGGAGGGGACTAAAAATGAGAATTCTGATCGGAAGGAGAAAATATATAGCAGACAGTTTCTGATGAATTAATGTAAAAGAGTGTGTGCCTGGATAAGTCCAAAATTGAACGATACTGATGAAAACAGATATGGCTTTCAGTGTGACCATGATGACCGTTTTGGTGAGTGATCTGTTTTTCAAGTGTTAAGTCCTTCTTATCCCAAGTGTTGTCAAATAAGTGTCTTCGTGTAATCCACTATTTTTTAAATTAATTTTGATTATTTAATCATTTAAATTCAGGATACCCTCTCCCATTTAGATATGGAGGTCACCAAATCCATGCAACCAAATGTGTTATTAAGTCCATTTTATTGGTTTTGATCAGTAATAACACATGAGTGTTTTTGGTTTTATTTCATGGATATTAACTAAAAGTTATTCAACAATGTTAAGTTCTCGATTTTATTCTCTGTATTAAACTCATTGCTTATTGTTGTGTTTCTTTATTCATGCACTTTATCTCACGGTTTGCAGACTATATTTTTGTGGCCAATCTTTAGTTAAACCATCTTAACTGTTTTACTATTTTTAGTTAAGCAACTAATTTAGTTTAACAATTTTATTAACCTTAACAATTTTAGATATAGCCTGATGCTTTCAGCTATCACAATTTAAGTATTAATATAGTTGACCAAAGTCACGTAAAGACTTGGCAGATGATACCGTGACATAAAGAGTAATATGTCATTTTTCACAGCCCGACAGTGGCATAGGAAAGGGATGGGCTAAGGGAGTTCAAGCCCCGCATTGTGGATATCAAACCACGTTATTTTCTCTAAGGCCGCATCACATAATCTTCGTTGAAGCCACTTGTGTCTCCCCACGAGTTTTGAATTGCTACTCTACTAATTGAGAAAGATTTTGATGTGGATTTCAATACTGTTATTGAAAAATTTGCACAAATTAAAACAAGGCGATTTTAAATACATTTGAATATACTGACCTTAAATGCATCTTACTTCAAAACCATTTAACATTTAATTTTTTTTAAAGTACAATACACATGCCTTCTAAAAAATCAAAAAACCCTGGATAACCTGTCATCTTTATCAGGTGATAAAAAAAGAAAAATCGTTTATTTGGTAAATTTCTTAAAACTAAACGTAGTAACGACTGGAATACATTTCATTGTTATCAAAATCAGTTAAATACAAATTTACGAATGGCTAAGAAAAATTATTATTTTCATAAATTTCAGCTTAGTAACTCTAGACAAATTTGGAGCACTGTGAACGAGCTTCTCTGTAAAACTAAATCTGGGCCTTCAGATAAAATTATCATTAATAATATTACATTCACTGACTCCTATAATATCGCCTCAATTTTTAATAATTACTTGACTGAAGCTCTTGAGATACTATGTTCCAAACATAAACCACAAATGTTACATTTGCACTCTTTTAACAATTGTAACGACACATTTTACCTCACCCCAGTGACTTCTTCAGAAATATTTCTAACTTTGTCAAATATTGGCAAAAATAAGGGTCCCAGCTGTGATGACATTTATCCCTATACCGTATGAGCAGCTATACAGGTTTTCGCACTGCCTTGGAAAGGGAACCTGTTTCTCTGTTCACTGCACTTTGAGATCAGACCTATGGGAGATGATAGTGCTTGACTTCCTGATCACGAATATGTAATCATTTGTCTGCTAAAATGATATGACAATTTTTTATGAATATTTGAATTCCAAAAATGACACTTTTACGCCAGGTTTGAAATTTTTTAATCGCACTGTATGTGAGCAAAAACAGGTTTGAAGTCGGTAAGATTATGAAGGATCATCGTATTTAACGGATAAAAATAAAAAATTATGTCTCAGCTAATTTAAATAGTATAAAAAAAATTAATATGAAAAATGAACTTTTAGCATAGATATTTGGCGACAATTTTGAAGAGTTGGCGGGACATTTAAGTTTCGCATTCCACTAGCTATATAAACTCGTCCGCAAGTGTAACGTCAATATAGTTGTACGAGTTTCCGATTGTGAGAAAATGAAAAATATAGTGAACATAATTCAATCCGTTTTGAATTTGGTCGTTAATAAATACGACACGCTTCCGTCGTTAATAACTGACCAAGAACTTAAGGAAAGTCGGGAAGTATTGTCGAAAATCGAAAACATAATTTTTAATAACAATGTCAGTGAAAGTATCAGTTTAGATTTTGAAGACAATTGTGATTTCCGTATCGACGAAGAAAGTGATATTAGTATAGTCGGTGACGAATATTATAACTGTACTGTAAAGGGCGATCAATTGGCAAATGAATTCAGTTTAGAAAATATGCAAACAATTGTTCAGTATTTTGACAGTTGTAAAAAAAATAAATTCCAGAAAACAAACAGGAGATATCCAACAGTAAAATACCCTACTTATATTTCGAGGTTTAGAAAATATATATCAAATATGGGCACAAATATAGAAAAGTATAAAATAATAAAAAATGAAATGTTAGCCAGATTTACAAAAGCTAGGGAAAATTATTTACCTGTTCATGATATAGATTTGAAAAGATGGGCGATCCTGAAATCCCAAGAGTTAGGATTTGAGGATTTTAAATGTTCCGATAATTTTATATATAATTTTAAGAGCCAAAACAAAATAGTTGCGCGGAAAGTAACAAAATATATCACTCAAATATACACCCAGAATATGGGTAATATAGAAGATAGTGCCATAGAATTTATTTTGCATACGAGAAATGTTACTGCTAATATTATCCCCCAACAAATTTTTAACTCTGATCAAAGTGGTTTTAATTATTTTCTTCCAAATTAAAGGCAGCTATCGCATAAAGGTGAAAAACAGACATTTTCTTTAATAGGGTCTGATTTTGGTAGAACACATTCATATACAATAATGCCAATAATATCAATGAATGGGGAACTGACAGGGAAAATGTTACTTTTAAGAGAAGCTGCGGGAAGATTTGGCTTGATTGTTAAAACGAATTTATTTCAACCTTCAAACTTATATATTACATGCTCCAAGTCGGGAAAAATGGACAAAATCAAAATGAGAAAGTGGGTAGAATGTTGTATGAAACCCATCATGTCTCCTCCTTCCTGTGTTTTACTAAGCTAATGGACAGGTAGTACAGACCCAAACTCTTATAACGATTTTCCGGAAAATTGTATATCCTTGCAAATACCCCCCAAAGCAACATCCCTCATACAACCGCTGGATGTTTATTTCTTTCGACAATATAAAAAATTTGTAAAAAAAATAATCAACAGAATAGCAATCGATGAAATGGATATTGACATACGACATCGAAATGAGATAATAAAAATGCATTCTTTGGTTCACAATCAATTACAGTCTAAAAAATATCGCCCTACGTTACAATATGCTTGGTTTAGGTGCTGTTATAGCGATCATGATCCCGGAAAATTCAAAAATGTTGAGGAAATTTCTTTTGAAATTGAATACAACAATTGTAGCCGAGATAATTGCAAAAATCTGTCATTCTTAAAATGTGCCCACTGTGATCAATTGCTTTGCTTCACTCTTTTCTTTTTTTGTACTGTATCACTTTCAGGACTTTCCTGAGATGTACACAGTTTAATTTTTCTCATTTTTAAATGAAGAGCATAATTCAACAATTAATCCACAATTTATGGTTACATAACTTCATGAAATGAAGTTATGTAACTAATATAATAATAGTAATAGCAATAATAATAATAGTTATGATGTCATGAAATTTTGTTCACATTTTTTCTAATTACAATAAATGCATTTTCAAATAGCCTACTATTAAGTTTTGTTCACAAGTTTTTTAAATTCCATGGTTGCAACAGCATGTGATATGCAATGACCACATCCAGGTTGGATAAATATAGCAACTTTTCATTATTCGTACACATCATATATTCATACATCTCATATATGGATACTCATATATTCACGCATCTCATATATTCATTCATTCATGCATACATTTCATTTATTCATACTCATGTATGCATGGTTCTATATAGTTATGTGTTTCTTTTCCTTATGAGATAATATTTTGGAAAAAGAAATGTAAAAGAAACTTGACATGGGCTGCGATAATACGAAATAACTACCTCGAACGAAAACCTGGAGTAGCCTTCAAAATTTTCGCCAAATATCTATGCTAAAAGTTCATTTTTCATATTAATTTTTTTACACGGTTTGGATTAGCTGAGACATAATTTTTTATTTTTATCCGTTAAATACGATGATCCTTCATAATTTTAGAGACTTCAAACCTGTTTTTGCTCACATACAGTGCGATTAAAAAATATCAAACCTGGCGAAAAAAGTGTCATTTTTGGACTTCAAATATTCATAAAAAATTGCCATGTCATTTTTGCAGACAAATAATTCACATTCGTGATCAGGAAGTCAAGCACTATCATCTCCTATAGGTCTTACATCTAAATGCAGTGAACAGCGAAAGGGGTTCCCTTGTAAGTATGGTGTTCCACAGGACTCTATTCTCAACCCTCTTTTATTTATTATTTATATTAACAATATTTTTCTAATCGATACCTAAGCTCAAATTGTTGTATATGCTGATGACACTAGTATTTTTTAGGCACATCATGATTTTGACGAATTTATGTTATTGGCCAATACTGACATCGGTGCTTTCAGTACCTGGTTCAATGATGTTGGGCTAATACTAAATCTCAGTAAAACTAAAGCTATGCTTTTCACAATGGCTCATCGATTTTCTCGACCTTTAAATTCACTTTTGATTAATGATGTTGCAATTCCATTGGGTGATGAGTTTTAAGTTGCTTGGAGTCGTTTTTCAATCTTTTATGAAATGGATTAAACATATAGGAATGATTTCAACGTCCATTAGTAGACTTATGGGAGCTCTTGCCCACTTCTCACACGTTCTTCCTTGTAAAGTATTTCTTTTATTATATTACGCCGGTGTTTTTTTTACATATTAACTATTGTAATCTGGTCTGGGGACATATTACACAGTATAATGTTAATATACTCGGGATTCTACAAAAAAGATTCTTCAGATTTAGCTCTTTTAATGCTGGAGGTTTATCTCTTTTTTTCTTTAATGACTCATAATATCCTGACAATTCCCAATATTTATAATTTTAATTTGGCTCTAGCAATGCATGATAGAATCTATGCAAAAAATTATACTGATATAATAACTTTGAACTCTGTCTCCCATACATATAATACACGATTTAGGGATTTTCTTTTACCTTGCCACTCCTGTATGCACCTTATATTTCATAGTAATATTAACTCTACCGGTCATAGATTGTGGAACAATCTTCTTACTGAAATCAAATCATTCTTGCGCAGATCTATTTTTAAGAGGGCTTTGAAGGAATGGTTTCTTGCAACGCAGTTACCTAGTTGGTGTACAAGTCTCTTGTTTGTTGCTTGATTTTGTCAAGTGCTGCGTTATTGGCGCTAATGTTTCAGTGTGCTCACCTGCGGTGTTAAGTTTCGTGAGTGACAGCAGGCTCATCAGGCCATACTCCTTTCTGGTCTTTTTTTGCTGTCTCCCTCCTTTTGCACCAATGTATTTAAGGAAAAAATAAATGAAATGAAATATGTTTAGAGGAGAGGGGGATGGTTCAATATTGGACTGGTGGAAAGGAGTGCTAAGGCGTTTTAGTAGGCACAATATTTAACTTACCTTGGGCCCTTGCAAAATATGTTACGCTGCTGGTAAAATGCAATTGCGGGAAGATAGCTTATTACTTTAGTTCTATAGTGTTTTAAGATATTTATTACGAAATGTGAAAATGTAAACAGAATAAAATACACAGCTTTAAGGCTCAAAGGAATCAAGGGATGTTATTTTTGTATGAAACAATTTGTATTTTTACATGAGCCGACGGACAGCATAAAACATGTCAGTGGGCCACAAATTGAATATTAATGTTTTAATTGTTCTCATTGGATTTTCATGTATGCTTCGTAGGGATAATTTGCCTCTTGTTGTTATCTTCGGATTTAATGTGTATTTATAAAATAGAACCCAGAATTAATACTAAGTGGAATGATGAAAAAATAAATTAAAATTTTGTATGTTATGCTTTCTGAAATATAATCACACTTCGCATAAAATGTTGGCTTCCTTATGTCATTGTGCGCTTGTTTTAAATATATATTTATAATATAGAGTTTTTCTGAGCCACTACAATGATTTGACATGAATGCCACTGCCGACTATCGGTGCACTTCATTCAATATTTTGCTGGGCTTTTTCAATTTATTTTTAAATGATTTTTTCTAATTAATTAATTTTTTTACTATTATAATCAGGGACAAAAACTTAAGTTTTTTGCTTTTAAATCCTTGTTAGATCAAGGGGGGTTCTTTGCTCTCCCTCCCCATTTCAAACTTAAATCGCCCTGCTGTTAGTGTCTCTCTTCTCAGAATACCCATAACCTTAGATTTGCCACGAGATATACTATATAACTAGTTATAAGACTAATTATACTCATGTTTGTAAAAATTGCAACACCATGAAGGACTCGTCCGAATTGAATGAAATTTAATGTACAAACGACCTGTGTTGATACAAATAAACGATTAAAATTACAAAGCAAAAAAACAATATTACATGTCGAAAATCAGTATTTGGTGAAGCCACCACGCGCTGCAATAAGTGATGCTATACGACGTGGCATGGAATCAAACAGATGTTGAATGTGTGCCTGAGGAAGAGCATTCCAGATTGCTTGTGTGCGACCCCAAAGTTCATCTGTAGTAGCTATGGGACGAGGATCACGAGCGAGACGCCGACCAACGAAATCCCACACATGTTCAATCGGCGACATATCCGGCGAATAGGCAGGCCAAGGAAGAAGCTGTATCTGTTGTGATGAAAAGAAGTCTTGAACATTCCTGGCAATATGTGGGCGGGCATTGTCCTGTTGAAATACAGCTCCGGGAATGCCTTGAAGGAAGGGAACAACTTCGGGCTCCAGAACTTCATTGATGTACCGGTTGCTGTTAAGATTACCCACAATTCGTAGCAGCTGAGATCGTCCATGATACGCAATCGCACCCCAGACTATAACTCTGGGGTATCGTCCACTATGACGTTGGATAATGCACTCCGGAAGGTGGCGTTCACCGGTATAGCGTCTAACACAGATGCGGCCATCACTGTACCCCAAATTAAAGCGGGATTCATCAGAAAACACCACTTGTTGCCAATCAGCACGCCAGTCTCTATGTCCATGAGCCCATTGTAGCCGCAAGTGTCGATGGTTTTGCGTCAGGAGGATCCTGTATAAAGGAACTCTTGCACGCAGTCCACGGTGCAGTAGACGCCGACGAATTGATGAAGCACACAATGATACACCTGTAGCAGTGCACCAACGTTCTGCCAACTATCCAGATGAAGCAAAACGGTCCGTCACCGCCATGCG
>QLNU02015360.1:6732714-6753009 GCA_006491805.2 Dysdera silvatica | reverse complement strand
GACTGTTAAATAGTTTAGGTAAATGTTGTTATATTACTAGCCTTCCTTTATATTCACCAAAATATTTAATTTACGACAATGAATTAAAGCTGGGCTTTTCTTTAATTAAACTATATGGTTTAGGGCAGATTATAATCAAATATGACAGAAGGGCATAGGCATTCGCGGAAAGTTCATAAGTGGGGTTATAGACTCAATGGGGGGGGGGTTACAGAGCTACAACTCACATATTCCTATGTTAAATATACAAAATTTCATTGCAATGGGGGGTTACAATCCCCATCAACATCCCCTGCATACGCAGTGCAGAAGGATAACTTAGTAAAGGAGACATATACAATAACCAAAAACGATAATTTACAATGTAATTAATAGAACAAGTTTAAATTTAAACTATAAAAACATTGTAATTATTTCACTTTTTTCATAACAAGCAAACCATTTTGATTTCTTTGAAAAATCATCAATTACTTTATTTCCATTAATATAAATGACTCTGTGGGTGTGTATTAAAAGTCTTTCTTCTGTCATCCATATTCAAAGAAAAGTTTAAAGACGCTTCAATGATTTAAAAAAAAAACCTTTGTTCTACTGAAGCAACATTTATTGGAAATGTATTTTAAAAGGTGAGAAGCTTGTAGATTTGTAGAAAAACGTCTGAATTGCATTTCTCTACGACTTGGAGACTTGGGACGCCGGACTAAGACTTTTGTTCATTACATTTGTAACAAACAACACATAAAATATCCTTCGTCGTCTTTATTTTTTCGTATTTAACCCTAGAGAGGTGGGGAGGCGCTCATCCCCACAACAGATCCGCCCTTTAATTGAGAAATGATAGTTTCGAGAGGTTATTTTGAAAATCACGCTCTAGAAACCACTGGGCAAAATACAATGCGGTCGCGCGAAAGTGTGAGAAAGACGACAGCCATATGCGAATACCATTTCATGTTGACGCCACATAATAACTCTAAACAGCATTATAGTACTGAACAAGGTCACAATTGGCATAAAATTGCTATGTAGTCCTATTACTTACCAAGCAATACTGTCCAGTCAAGTATCCTAAAATCAGAGCAGCGTTAAACGCCTAATGTGATGTTCATGAATTAGCCAATACTAATCATTTATTACTGTATTATTATTTTTGCAAGTTTTATATTTTCAGATGGGGTAGATAGAGAAGGCGGACACACACACACACACATTTGTATGCCTCATATATAATGATCACTTTTTATAACAATGCAGGGCTGCCACTCAAATTTATGTTGAAAATAGCTGCTTTAATAGCCTCAACACTTGGAAATAGTTGCAAAAATGGCTGCCTCAAGCAAAAAATTTAGTCACAAAAATAGTTGTCTTCCAACAAAAATTTAGTCGTTAAAGAAGTTGCCTTATGCAAAAATTTAACAAAATATGTTAATTGCATGCTTTAAAAAAGACCTTAGCTAATTCAATTTACCTGTTCCATACTTGTATTTAAATCAGTAGCTTGGCACAGATATGAGAACAGAAACAAAACATGAACTTAAGAATAAAAAAAACAAATTTTTTATTATTACGTCCTATATGTATATATTTCCACTTCTTAATAATTATAGCAAGTCTATTTATCACAATGGTAACCATCTAGACGCGAACTTCAGTGCCCTCAGCATCATTCAGGAACAGTTCTGGGTTCCTATCAGTGTGCCACTGAGTTATTGTTGTCGCCACTGTGACTGTTATTATGACTGCAGGAAAGTTACAAAATCATAATATCGATAACGACCTGGACATGATTTTAAATTTTCGATTACATTCGTTAGCATTTAACAAGAAAAAGTTTTCAAAAAAGAAGTATTGGTAACATTAATTTCATAACCTTTCGCTTTCTTTTTGGTTTTACGGCTCAAAGACTACAGTGGTCATGCTGCGCCGGGACCTACAGTTTTCCGAGGAATCCGAACCTCTTAAGGCCTGGGGAACCAAACCCCGGACTACAGTGAGCAGTGCGATCTTTTATGAGATCTCTGAGTAAGCGTTCTTTTTGCACTGCTGGGAGTCGAACCCGGATTTCATAACCTAGTCATAATAGTAGGGGATCCCATTGGCATCAGTGTGTGCGACTTCTGCATTAAAACAGCAGATGTTATTTATCACTGTATTCATTATTGCAACACAGTATTCTGGTTTTCACTTTTCAATAGTACAACAGTTTTTGATAATTTTAATAGTTTTGGATATCAAAAAGTGTTCTAATTATTGTGCTCGTTGTTTATTGCATTCGCAATTAATATGGAATCAGATATTTAGTTACTAAAACTTTCAGCTCGACATGTGGTAAATAAATATACCATATTTGCAACCATATGGATATGACCTTCAATTTTTGATTGCCCTGCAGTCAAGTAAGCTGTTGGCAAGATTTTTGGCAAGATTATTTTTTATTATCCAGTCATAACGCTTTTGACTTTAGATTTATGAAAAATGATTGAGAAACTTGCACCCAGCCTATGAAATTGGTAATAGTACCATTTAAGACCTTTTCATTTCTGAAGTCGAACCATGAACTATGATTTAGTCAAATTGAGCCACAGTTCATAAAATCAAAAATATCAAATAAGGTGACCAAATTTTATTTAGTTGTTGCTCCTGTTGACACAAAAGCACTCGCCTGGTCTGCAGACTTATTACAGTATTCTCCAAAGAAAGAAATATATATAATACCTTAAAAACCTGTACAACAGAACAACATGTACAGTTATATATTTCAACGCCAAAGTCTTTATTATAGGACTTGGCGATACCTGACTTTCAGAGTTGTTATTGATTATTATCAATCCGTCAATAGTCTACTTAACAGCATTTCAATTTTCAAATTCTTACACGTTTTGAGGATTAATGCATTGGTGCATGAACTGCAAACATGCAGTGAGCCCTGTCCCTAATAGAATGGGGTACTATATTTTTTCCTTATCAAGCACTGTTTATTGATAAGTACAGGTCATAGTAAGCAGAAAATAAAATCAAAAACAATCTCTCAAGATTAATATACATTTCTTATTTCATAAGTTTCTAAATATACTAAAACAAGATTTATATACATTTCTCAATATAAAATTTAAAGACCTAAACAAAATTAAGGACACCCCCCCCCGCCCCAGCAAATAAATTATAGAGATAATCTATGCAAGTGACTTCACTTATAGTAGATAGTGATAGAGATATAGGTAGATAGTGATATCATTTTAAGGGATAAATAAAGGTGCATTATAATTAAACACAATCTAAGAAGTAACATAATCATGAAACAAGTTTGAAAATGAAAAGCAATTCTTTAAAAGTAATCAAGTAGTTAACAAAATTCTGTTTTAAACTTCCTTGACTTTTCCAGACCAAATCTTAATCGATTTCCAGTCGCTAATTACAGTAAACAACACACAACGCATTAAAATTTGCGTAATAAAAATAAGTTTCTAAGACCATAAAATTCATTAACACAAACCCCAAAACCTTTTATAACTAACTCAATTACAGTACATATTACAAGCAATACATTAAAATGCATTTCTTTATACTAAAAACTTGAATTAATTAAAAATTTTCAGTCGACCCTTTTTGATTTCATTATAAAAGAATTTAACTATATAATCGCAAAGCTGGTATTTCCTCTCCTATTCACTTCAAGTGTGTACGACTATAAGGAAAAAGAGATTTGTATGATCAAAATTCCTTACAGATTAAATAATTTAGCTAAAAACTTTTTTTTTCCAAGTTTTAGTTATATATTTGGCAAACATTTTCTCCTGAGAAATATATGGGCTTAATAATTTTATATAAATTATATTAGTTTTGGTGCAAAATGGTAACTTTTGGAAGAAGTTTAGTCAAAAGTACAAGTTTTTCAAATTTTTCAGTAGGTAATGTGGTATGAAAAGCACAGTTCAGGAAAATTATTTTAATAAGTTATTTATTATAACAATGACTTTCAAATTTCCCTGACTTTGGCCTTTGTATTTCAAATTTCCCTGACTTTTTCAGATTTCTCAAATACACAGACACCCTGTCAACACTAAACAAGATAATACAAATAGATTAAGGTCAGTAATTAAAATTAGTATGTTTCAAATTTAAAATCAAATACAATTTCAATTTAACACATAAAATCTATTTATAAGTCAAATCTCCCTCGCTTGATGAAATTGAACTTCGTGGACAACTTGATTCCAGCTCTAGAATTTTGGAGATGGATGGCCGGTTTAAAGAAAAAAAAAAATTAGCAAAAGGGCTAAAAGCCAGAGGGCATTAAAGTAGCCATTTTATTCCTTCTATTAGAGACACAAAGGTCAGCCGAAAATCTCGCATTCTCATCATGAAATTCTTACAAATTTCGCAAAATGCCAACAGGGGCACACCTCTACCAAACAGAATCTCCCTCGAGAAGAATCTAACTACGCAGCCCACACGATCTCAGTTCCAAAACTTTGGGTGATAGACCAGTTTTTTAAATAAAAAACAACAAAATGCTGTTTGGAAAAGGTTAATTTCCATTACATGTTTTTACTGTATAATTCCATCCACCTGTCTTCCTCGGGAAAACGTTGCCCCCCTCCCTCCACGTCAACATCGAAAAAAAAGCAGGTTCGTCATTAAATTACATTTAAACCTTACATAAAATACATAAACCTTACGCCAGTGTCGAAATAACTGTTTGTTAAATTACATTTATTTATAAACATGTCGTTAGTTCACCCTAAAATGCACATGAGGGACTCATGACATCCCCCCCACTAGCATCATAGCATGCATTGCCAGCACCCGGGGTAAGTTTTAAAGTATTGCGCCCACTAAACCTTGTTAGCATTAGCCCTTCCATTAGTCCAATATTAAAATTTTGCGCCCATGGCATTCTTCCACGCTACTGACCCCCCTCCCCTCCCCCAAATATGCCGTGATTTTCCATTGCGAGACTTTTTTAGGGAGTGGCTAGCTTAGAAATCATATTCGGATGCCTTACCCTTCCAAATGACTTCTATCTGTGTGTACACACACATAGGTACAGAGAATAAATCTCTCTGAATGAACTTCTAATTACGAAAAAAAATATGTAGTTGAACTTCACTGCACGGCCACTTGTTAGCGCCTTGTAGCTAGACAGGTGAAGGGATTGATTCATTATTAGAAACACCAATATGCTTATCAATGAAGAGAGATTTGCTACCTCATGTAAAATTTCCCCTTCAATTAACAATAACGAGGGGGTGCTTTTAGGAGACGTGTTTTTGATCCTTACAAAAGACTATGTTCCCTCTTATCACTACGTTACGTCCATAATCTAGTAACACAATAGCAAAACGAAAGTACATTCATTTTCAATGCATTGGGGAAATTCAAAATTTAACACAATTTTGAATTTTTTTTTTTATCAGGGGCCCCTGTTCCACCGCCCTCCTCGGAAAGGCCAGTTTTCTAGCAGAACCGATGGTGACCGCCTTAGAGGACTGTACATATTATGATGAAAGAGGGGGGAAAACACTGCTGTATTTAACGTATTTCGCACCCCAAATCTGGGTTTGGGAGTAAAGTATTGTATCGATCAGTTCTGCTTCAAAGGAATACTCTAACAATTATTTCGTACACAGTTCCCCTCTATGATCAATACTCTTACGAAGTTCAAGTTGTTCACGAAAATCCAATTACGAGCTGCATGGTTTGAACCCAAATATGTTCGCTATGCTAATGCTGTGAGAAGAACAGTAGTAATAAAAAATGAAGCAAAAACATGCTATAAATATCGAGGAAAAATGCTTTCATTAAATCATTCTTAAGATTTCTTTTTATTTCTGAAAATATAAATAAATCATAGTTTACAATCAATCAATACCACCTAAATCTTTAATGGGAATCTAGAATGGGGGTACTAGATCAATTCGGTGAAAAACCTTACAAGATGGCAAGTATGAAATGGGTAAAGTTGATGGAGTTCTACAATCTTTGTGAGTGAGCAATAGCACAAGGACGACAACTATGGGCCTAACACTAGCAATACACCCCGGTCTAATTAGCCCTTATGAAACAAAAATTATCGTAGGAAGAGAGACATATCCAAAATTTGAAGGTAGTTCGGAAATGCTTGTACTGCGCATATGTTGGATGGAGAAGAAGTTCCCCAGAGATATCACTCACATGGATTCTCAGAGGTTTTTTTTTTCCTTTTTCATTGCCTAAACATGCCATTCATCAAACGAACCTTTGAGGATCATTTTCGTCAAAACATTAAATGTTTGCAAACCTTGTTAGAAAAAATTAGAATAAACAAAAAAGGAAGAAAAAATAGTCGCCCTAAGGTCAAAAATAATTGCAAATAGTCGCTTTTTAGTCGCCTGTGGCAACCCTGATAATGTACACAAGATCTATTTCAGAAATCTATTTTGAATATATTTTTAACGTCAAAGAACGAGTTACATTGCCATGTACGATTCTATTAAATTTTTTATAAATTCTAAAATAATTTATTTTGAAATAACTACTTTCTAGACGGGCTCAGCCCCTCTGACTAGCGATCTGTCTCTCCTCCCCCAAAAAAACCCTCTGCTACGGCCTTGCATACTGCGATTGTATCGATACGTGCTTCACAAATTTTTGAACCCCCCCCGAAATTATATCTTGGCTACGGCTTTGAATGGTTACCAACCTTCTGTCAGTCGTGACCCATTTTTATGGCAGACAAGTAATTCGCGACATCCTCTCTGTTCACTGCCGCCACATTTACATGATAAAAGCATTTTTAACAGAGTAAGGAAAACACATTAAATATAAAAATATATTACTAAATATTTTATATATATATATTATAGATATAAAATTAACAACCATTAGTAGAATATTGCAGTTAGCCATGTTGAAATATAAAAGCGTTGGGACCATTTGGTGAGATTCGTTATAAAAACAGTTGCAGCTAAAAATAATTTCGGCGACCCTCCAGAAATTAGCTCGCGACCCCCTAGTTTGGAAACACTGCATTATAATTTATTATAACACGAATTCAGGAATTTTAACATAACCACAATAAACAAGGTTTAGGAAATTTCACAAAGCGATAGCTATAAAATATTATCATTGATATATATTCGTTTTATAGACGAAATAGCATGATAATTTAATTGACCGTGGAAAACATTTGAAAATGAAAAAAAATTAATAAATATATAAATTTTGTTGAAACAGATATAATTCCTAACGTCACAAAATATTTTATTTCCAATTTTCACGCTTAACGCTAATAGCCAGAAATCCGGCTGACCCACCCTCTCTGAATCTACCCCTAAATCGACATGTTTTATTTTAATCAGATTAAAAATTTAATTAATTGGGAGAATAGCTTTAAACTTTGAAAAGAATTAGCAATCATGAATTTTGTCATTTATCTTACCTAAAATAACGACCATAGTTCCATAACAAACAGTTATTTCGACACTGGCGCGACACTTTGTCAAGTGAAGGCAGAATGCCTTCACTTGACAAAGGGAGCAGTTGGCTCCCGAAACGTCGTGTTTTTAAACCTTACGCCAGTGTCGAAATAACTGTTTGTTATGGAATCTCCTGGTGAAACTCTGTATTGTTTCGTTTGACCATAATTCCCTTTTCCCATCTTCAGGAATCTCAGCTTTTGAGTTCATATGCCTTGATTTCGTCTCATCTGCAAGACTGTGATACCTTAACCATGTTTTAATATACGGGCGAGTATTCCAGTCCTTTAGAGGTGGTCCGTTTAAGCAAATAAACATGAGTGAAAAAACGCTTGATATTACAAGTCTGTTTCTTGCTGGCTATATGATATGGTTCACGGTACTAAACGCTCTTTCACATTCTTCAGAACTGCATGGTAAAATGTTCACCGTTTTTAATAAGCATTGCAAATTTGTGGGTGCTCTCCGCCCGCCGTTGTCAATGTAGTCGCGAAATCCACTTAAAATGCTCATTTCATCTGATAACTGAAATTTTCAACACAGTTTTAAAATTGATTATCGACCAAACGTAACATCAATACTTACTGGCCAATTATCTGGGTTTAAAATATTACTATCATCCAGGAATTGCCCATATTGTTGCTTTTTTCCGTCTGTTTCCGATTTACTAACGTGGGATGATTGAAACGTAAAACATCTCTGTTCCAAACAATTTCCTATACTTGTCAAAAACTGCGTTCTGTTAATTTCCGTCAATTTGGAATTCAAGCTAATAGAAATAGTTTTAAATTCACCCTCTCAATAGCTGACTTGGCTTCTTTAGACTTTTCTCCCAACTTTTCTTTCATGGCTTTAATGATGTGAATTGTCCGTTTTATTAATTTATCAGCTCGTGATAAATTACATTACCTCTCCTGTAATTGCTCTGATAGCATAGATAGTTCCTGAAGAAGAAAAATGCCAGTATCTTCAAAAATTCCTCCGACTTTAATCTATTTAGCAATCCATGATATTTTGCTTCTCCGGACTGTGGTCCTTTCGAGATCTAGTGTTGCATTTTAAAAATGCATTGCAAGTGCAGGATAAGAACGCCAGATAGCCCTCACAATTCTGTAACTACTGACAATCCATCTTATTCTAAACACTTTTCCAATTTTATTAGAACTGAAGCAATTTTTGCAAGTTCGCAACAACTTTTGGGAGATGGACTATACAGGGTATGCAGTATTTCAATAAATACCTGAAAATGGTTAGTAGAATTTTGGTGTCTCATCGCATCGTGAACAGAGGTCGATCCAAACGATAGTTAAGACAATGCCAAACCAAAATATGCGGATACTGATTTCGAAGCAATTTTCTTAGTCTATCTTTTTAGTTATGCGTTTGAATTTAATTTCTACATTACTGCTATTACAAGGTAAATTAACCACTTCCTATTTTATTATTAATAAAATATGCTTGCAAAAACTTAGCTAAAAATGCTTAAAAATAAAAAATTTCTGACACTGAATAAATTCATCTATATTTTTTTTACATTTGTGGTATTACTTGAACTGAGTTTGTTGAATTACTACTTGTAAGTTATTCAACAGTGTTACTTTGATGTGAGATGTATCGACGACTTTCTATTTCTTTCTATTTTTTGTCTCTTTCAAACAAAAAATTTGTTTAAATCTCTGCCACATGGATGGTTATAAACAAACAGGTCTTCCTGTATAATGTCTGCATTGAATGGGGAATGTTGGATTCTTAAAACACTCTTTAACCCATGATTATTGGCTCATAACGCCAATGAATATTTGTACATTGCAGGTCCAATTCTTCTAATTCAGACCAGCTATGATCTGCCTAAATTTATTGTCTTCATTTATATAGTATATATATATATATATATATATATACAGTGAAAACTGTATAAACCAGAAACTCGCCAGACCGGAAAAAATTCCGTAGTATGCAGGTTTCCGTCTTATGTAGGTTACATGCAAAACAAATACATACATAGTTAAATTCAGTGGTAAGAGATGACTGCATATGCTAATTGTTTTTATTTGTCTCATCTTGCGAACTTTATAACTAAATTTATTTCCCTCGTGATAGAAATATTTATTTTATCACTGCATTTTATTTTTATTAATTTTTGCAATATTTTGTGTTAATAGTTACGATCAATACAGTACAAATCTCCATGCTAACTGCACATGCCTATTCCATACAAAAAGTATATTACATAAGCTTAAATTGTAACGATAAAGTACATAATTGCCCTTATTCCCCAATTTTCAATCAGTCCATTTTATATCAGGATTAAAATGAGAAATGTGCTGACGTATCAAGTATTCAACCTTTAATATTCACTCACAGTATGCAATTCTTTGATACATTAACTGTATTACAAAAAAAATGAACAAAAAAAAACATATTAATTTGCTTACAATTTATTTTGTTTTACAATACACGTTTCAACTTCGCATATTGAATCATTCATCATGTTCGTTACTTTTGTATTGTTTATTTGAAAACGAAGTTTTGTATATACTGTAAGTATACTATTGCGCTATGACGGATGGCTGCGTTTTCATTGACATGTTATTATTTCAACTTTCAAGTGGAACGTTTTTAATAACGTTACAACCACAACTACATTTTCCCAATTTTAATTTCGCAAGCTCAAGGAAATTTTTGGCCCTCTACGCTCATTATCAACGACATAAATTAAAGGGACTGTCTATATTATCGCCATCAGCGTAATAAATATGAAATTTAATATGGAAATCACATTGCATGTGAAAATGAAACTGGAAATGTAACTAGAATACTAATTTTATGGTAAAGTGAACGTCATCAAGCAGAAGCAGATTTAAATTAAACACTGCTTTGTGGGTGGATGTCTGTTATCTCTGTAAAGAGTTGTTAACAACAAGGCCTTAACCAGAAATTTTTTTGTGGAGGCAAGAATTTTTTACAGCCTCGCTAATGAATAAGTATTGGTAGTAAAAACGTTTTAAAAGTGGGGGGACGGGCGCTTGGGGCCACCCGCTGGCTACGGCCCTCATTAACAACAAGCTGCCTTTCACTGGTATACTGTCCCCCCCCCCAATATTTGTATGCTATGTACTATCAGCGCCCATGTACAGGCGCGCAGGAAGTTCGTAAAAAGGGCTGTTGCCGACAAGTTAGTTATAAGTTTCAGAGCTACAACTCACATGTTCTATGTTAAATATACAAAATTTCATTGCAATGGGGGGGTTACAACCCCCATCAACACCCCCTGCGTACGCCAATGGGCGTTCGTAAACTTCTGACAATAAGAGGTATTATAGTACCCATCAAAACGAACAATATTTACTATGGAACCTAGGGTCGCATTACACTCATAGTGCCAAAAAAGAGCAAGTTCGAAAAACGTCCAGCATGGACAAATATTTACAATCAGTGCTTGAGAATCACAAAATGCGCTATCTCGATCGTCAACGTACTGATCAGCTGATCCGATTTGTATCTTGTGCATTTCATACACTGCTAATAAATACTTGTACGGTACAAGTATTGCAAGTAAGAACAAGTGAGCACGCTCCTGTGTACAATGCACACAGGAGCATGCTTACGGCGTTAGCGGCCCTCAAAAATGCTTTAACGTAACATAACGATTAAAAACGAAACTGACCGGAGTTTAGCATTACAAAATAAAGTTCTTCACTTGCCCAAACGCCAAAGGTAACTAGAAGATAATGAAGTCAAATTAAGAATAAATATTTCTAAACACAGCTAGGGATATATCAATCACTTGGCATTTCTTAACTTCGATGTTATGGATAAATGAAAGGGTTTTATTTAGGTCTACTGCCACATTATAAACACAAGGAAAATCCAGTGAAATGTAATTATAAATTTCTGCTTCTCAGAACTTTGCGATAAGTGCTTTTTTGTCGGAAACCGGCTGTCTCTAATGGCTGTAAGGAGACCGCAGTAAACATGGTAACGTGCATAGTCTACTGATGCTAACGCGCGTACTCTACTGATGCTAACGCATTTAGCTAACAACGTACAGTGAATGCCATAAGTATTCGTACACCTGCAGTGTGTTCTATTTAAGAAACTGCTGTATAATAATTATTAGATGTAGAGATATGGGACAAATGTCACCACAATTAATATAAATTTTTGTATTTACTTCATAAAAAAAGTAAAAAAAAAAATATACGTGCACTGCAAATAACAAAAAATGAACAAACTTACATATAGCTCATGTGTCAAAAATATTCGTACACTAATTGTTTTTTGGTCAGAAAATTCATTAATAAAATAATAATTCATTCTTA
Source organism: Dysdera silvatica (assembly GCA_006491805.2). NCBI lineage: Eukaryota > Metazoa > Arthropoda > Arachnida > Araneae > Dysderidae > Dysdera > Dysdera silvatica. The sequence continues at coordinate 6,741,233 of QLNU02015360.1, read as the reverse complement.
ATATTTCGTTGGGTTCCCTTTGGCTTTAATCACAGCTTTCATGCGTTTTGGCAACGAATCCACTAAGTTTTTGGTGACATCCGTTGAAATGGATGCCCATTCCTCGAGAAGCGCAATTTTCAAATCATTTTTATTTGATATGCGTCGTTTTCTCATCCGCGAGTCCAGAATGCTCCATAGATGTTCTACAGCGTTAATGTCAGGTGATTGTGGAGGGGTATTTAGCTGTTTGGGAGTATTGTAAAGGAGCCACAGCTTTGTATTATACGCAGTATGTTTCGGGTCGTTATCTTGCTGAAAGATAAAGTTATTTTGAAGACCCGTTTGAGCAGGACTAGGACCCAAATTTTCCTTCAGAATGTTAATATACATTCTGTGGTCCATGATTCCGTCGATAATGTGCAATTTTCCCACTCCCTCTGCACTCATACAGCCCCAAACTTGCACACCTCCACCTCCATGTTTGACTGTTGGACACAGGTTCGTCGGTTGAAGCTCGGTGTTCTTTTTACGCCATACCATTTGCCTGCTAGCTGATCCAAATATATTAAATTTGCTCTCGTCAGAGAATATAACTCTATTCCAAAAGTCAGGACCTTTATCAACATGTTTTTTTGCGAATTGCAAAAGCTTCTTTCTGTTTACCTTTCGCACGAAAAACTTTTTACGAGCTACACGTCCATTGTACCCTGCATTTTTGAAAACGCGGCGCACCGTGCTTTCTTAGAGTGATACACCTTGATTCAGCAGCTCTTTTCTTATCTTTGGAGCACTTAATTTTGGATTTTTCTTAATTAATCTAACAATTAAACGTTTGTGCTTTTCAGTCAGTTTTTGTGGACGTCCGCTTCCCGGCATATTTTGAATCGTATTTCTTTGACAATGCCGGTCAGTTATGGACTGGACTGTAGAACGAGGTCTGCCGACGAGCTATGCAATCTCTCGTAAAGATTTATACTGGTTAAGGAGCCTCATTATGGGCTTTTGTTCCGCTACACTTGTTTCTTTATTTCTACGATTCATTTTCGCATACTTTCTGCAGAAATGATAGTAAACGGGTTTATTGTTCATTGGCTTTTAAATGAAATCGGTGCATTTCCCGCAGATTGCTTCGGGTGCACAAACAACATTGCAGTTCTATCATTTTAGGACAGACTTTTGCATGTACGAATGCTTTTGACACGTGAACTGTGAATAATTTTGATGCTAATTTATTGTAATTTGCAGTATTATATACATAGTTTTAAGTTTTTTAGTTGAAAATAAATTATATTTTCATGGCAATCATGATGGCGTTTGTCCTGTCTACGTACATCTAATAGTTATTATACAGCAGCTTCTTAAATAGAACACACTGCAGGTGTACGAATACTTATGGCATTCACTGTATATATTTATTTTGACTACCATTTAGAAGCTTCATGAACGTTATGGGAAATACAGTTAGTCACAAAAGTATTGGGCCACCTAACATTTTTCATAACTTTATATGCTTAAAAGTACTAAATCTAGTCAATAACAAAAAATCTTTTCATGTGACTTTTTATCTTCGTTCTCTGACATTATATGCAAAAATAAAAAAACAAAAGTACTCGAAAATAGCGACTTTAAACAACACAACGCACTAATGAGTCGCATAAAAGTACTCGGCCACCTGCCTTATTCCTTTGCTATACTTTTTCCGTATACTACTGTATATGCAAATTGCAGTCGTAAGTTCGACGTTAGATGAAGTTTATACAAAACCAATAAAAGAACCTCGTCTAGAGTGAAAAAATCATAGAATCGAGCTTTAAAATGGCGAAAGCGCGAGAGCTTAGTTTAGGTGAAAAAAATTATTATTAAATTAGAAAAATAGAATTTTTCTCAAAGAGATATTAAGGAAGTGACTGGAATTCCACGTTCAACAATGCAAAGTGTATTAAAACGATGCCAGCCGGGATGTGTAATAAATAGACGCCGAACTGGACAGTTAAAAATTCTAACTGATCGTGAAGAGAGGAAACTTATCCGATGTGTCAAAGTAAATCTTGCTGAATCAGCACAGGAAATTTTTTCTGCAATTAAATAATTTTCTGGGAAAAAATATAAGCTTTAAAACAGTTCATGGAACACTGCGAAATAATGGATATCTTGAACGACTCAAGAGGGCCTGTATGAGTAAGGCAAGTAAGAACAAAACAAAAACTTGATTTCGCCCCTCCCCCCCCCCCTACAAAAAAAATCGTCGATAATGATCAAGGTTTCTTAAACATTGTTAATTTTAGTGATAGATCAATATTTATGATGCTCAACACAGGCAAGAGCAAAATTGTGAGGAGGCAGCCCAAATCAGAGTTCAATCGATGTAATCTCTGTGCTATTGTCAAATACGGAGAAAACTGCATAATGGTCTGGGGATGCACGTCGGCGAATGGGGAAGGTATATTTGAATTTATTGACAGATAAATCAACATGTATACATTTGTATTTAAAAAACAATTGAAAAAGACTGCCGATAAATTGGGAATCAAAGACAGGTTCGTGTTCCAACAAGACAGTGGTCCTAAGCATACCACTTTTAATACAAAACCGTGGTTGCTGTATTATGTACTCAGACGTCTTGAAACCCGCCTCAATCGCCTGATTTGAATCCTATAGAACGTTTATGCGAGGAATTGAAAAAAACAGTTTATAGAATTGCCATAAAAAATAAAAATGAACTGAAATTGCATCTTCAAAGAGAGTGGGACAAAATTGACTCCGATTTGACCCAGAAACTGATCAATTAAATACCTTCGACACTGAAAGCAATAATACTTTCAAAAAGAAACTCAAGTAAATATTAGAGAAATTGTTTTTAATATTTTTATTTTATATTTTTACTTTATATTTACCACCACTTTCTGGTAGGTGGCCGAATACTTTTGTGTGACTCATTTAGTGCACTGTGTTGTTTAAAGTCTCTATATTCAAGTATATTTTGTCTGCTTATCTTTATTTTTGTATATAATGTTAGAGACTGAATATCAAATGTCACATAAAAATACTTTGTGGTTATTGACTACATTTAATACTTTTAAGCATATAAAATTATAAAAAACGCTAGGTGGCCGAATACTTTCGTAACCAACTGTATAATGTCACATGCAATAGGTCAATTGCCCAACTACTCTGGGAAAGTATATACAGGCTGCTGCAAATGTATTTCTTGGTGCTTGTATTGTATTTTTTAGTGGCCCAGCTCGCACCCCACTATGCACGGCCCTGCTTGTACATGTTAGACGTGTTTCGAAGTTACTCCGTTCTGTCGCTGAGTGGAATGCGGCCCTAGGTTCCATAGTAAATATTGTTCCTCTATTGATAAGTACTATCACCCCTCTTATTTTGTCAAAACAGTTAACAAACACGCTGTATATTGCTTTATATTATGACATCTACAAAATAAAGCGACATTGCGAGTTGTAAATTATTTTTTAGCGAATGTATGTCTTGACGTTTGCTTCTTATTTTCTATTTATTTCCCCCAACGATGTTTATTGCTGGCAATTTTTAATTTTCCGTTGAAATTATTATTACTTTCAGTGTTGTAGTGACCAAGCAAATAACGTACAATCGAACCCCGTTAGAACGAACATCAAGAGGTACAAAAAAATCCTATTGTGTTAACAACAGTTCGCAGTATCCGGAAAGGATGGATAGTATTACGAAGTTATTTAGTCCATCACTGATCTTATAACAAAAATAAAAGTTGCATATGCATACCTTTAAAGTCCATATTATATATAGTTCGTTCGCAGAAAGTTAACCAATGGTATCCTTAGAATTCACGGGAGTTGACGCCACAAATGGGGTAGTTCATTATAGCAAATGGGCGGACGTCATTTCAGAATTGGTTTTTAGCGAACGTATGTCTGGCCTAGGAAAGGTTGTCTGTGCCAAAAACCAGTTCTGAAATGATGTCCTCCCCTCTGCTGTAATGAACTAGCCCGTTTGTGACGTCAGCTCCCGTGAATTCTAACGGTACCATCGGTCAACTTTCCGCGAACGAACTATACAATAGATTTGAAAATCCTGTTTTACTATATGCACACACATATTATGCTATATTATTTACTATATAAACATTCGTCTGCCCCGAATTACATACTGTGTCATGCCTTATCGTCTTTCAAAGCTTATAGTTCGTTCACGGAAAATTATCAGATGGTGCCGTTAGAAAATAAGGGGAGCTGACGTCACAAAGGGCATAGCCGATTCCAGCAGAGGGAAGGGTGTCATTTCAGAACTGTTTTTTAGTGAACGTTTGTCTGCGCCAAAAACCAGTTCAGGAGGGGAGGAGTTTACGTCCTCCCCTCTACTGTAATCGGCTAGGCCGTTTGTGACGTCAGCTCCCGTTATTTTCTAACGGTACCATCGGACTTCTTTTGGTGAATGGACTTCCTTAGCACGAACTTTTGCTGCGTTAATGTCTTCATATCCAATAGGGGCCTTGAGCCCCTTGATCGACCCCATTCCTACGCAAGTGAACTATCCAGATGATCATTTAAAATCATTTACACTCAAAGCATCAGCAAAAAGGCAAGCCTTTTCTTGTACAATTGCAGCCGTGAGTAAGATTTTGTATTCGAATCTATGACCCATCTCATCGACCTCTCTTTAAAATCCTGTACACGGGCTGAGTTATCTTAATTATAACTAGTAAAATTTTGTCACTGCTCCAACGTATAGGGAAAGACTGCGCAACGTTTCGAGAAGAACTCTTCCTTTTATCCCGCGAAATGTCGAGAAAGTAAAAATGTCCTGTATTTATGTCCCCAGTTCTGAGTTTATTCCAGAGCAGTCCCGCATCCAGGTCCTCCCATCCCCCATCTGCTTGCGCACTTGCATGACTCTTACAAAAGTTGTTCAAGCAGGTAAGGGAAAACCTTGGATCATAGAAGAATTTTTATCCCTCATTTACTAAAAGCAGAACGTTTCTGAATAGTAAAAGCAACAACTAAGTAAAAGACATGCCAAGCGTCGCACTTTTCAAATAAAAATTAGAAAAATCTGGTGCCCAAACTCACTCAGGACTTCTATTGAATCAAAAGACATGCATCAACTCAAACTTCACCCTGTCCAATACCATAGTTTTCTCAATTAAGGCCATAACGCAAACATTTTTCATAGTTTAAAGAAATCAAAATCCATGTTCTCTTCTTCATTTAATTTGTAAAAATGCAAAACTAAAGAATCCGAATTGTAAATTATGATTTATGAAATATGTTACCTATCTATAGTTCGTTCACGAAATTTGTCTGATGATACCATTAAAATTCACGGGAGCTGTTGTCACAAACGACCTAGCCGATTACAGCGGAGAGGAGGACGTCATTTCAGAACTGGTATTTGGCGCAGACAAAAGTTCGCTAAAAACCAATTCTGAAATGTCGTCCTCCCCTCAGCTGCAATCGGCTAGGCCGTTTGTGACCCCGTGAGTTCTAACGGTATCATCGGAAAACTTTTCGTGAACAAACGATAGCTTTCTGTTCTCTATTTCTAACCTAATCACCAGTTAACGTCTTTTTAATCCCGCAAATGTCGATGTAACAACAGAACTATTACTGAACAAATGTATCACCGAAGACGGTACATAGGTTGAACAAAATCATTCTTAATTTATTCTGTGTGAATCGGAATTCTCTCCCTTATGTGGCTACTAATGCCTCCTCAATGCAGAGCTAGATGGTCGATTGCAGCTGCCCCAAATTCAGCCAGATAGTGAAATTGTGCATATTAAAAAAGCGTCATCCCCCTCACTAGGATCAAAGCTTTCGTACTATATTTTATCATTCTTTTGAAATGCAGAAAATAATAATAAAAAAACAAAGTCAGTTGCGAAACCAAAAGAGTTTTAAAAATGCCATATCTATGTGAGTAACATGGTGGATTTACAAAACCTGGTTTGAATACGTTTTCAAATGTTTTGCCTTACTATATGTTTGTTATTTTTTACGTCGTTAAGTTTCTGATTACTCCGAAATTACTGGAGAAAACATCTCGAATAAAATAAAACTCAATGTTTAACATGCCCAAATATTTAAAAATACTTTCCACCGTTTATATTGCTGCAATTCGGTTTAGTATAACCTATGTAAGTGATAGGTGAACATATCGTTGCCGCTTATGAAAAAGATGCGTATGTGCAAAATGTATATTTTGAGAAAACAGTACATTTAAAGTTTCCGTTTTTTAATGGGAAAAATAAGTTCAGATCAAAATTTAAGATATTTAAAAAGATACGTATTTCGAAAAATAATTGGTGCTTTTACCGTACGATAAAGCATCGACTAACAGCTTCAAAAATATAGGGTGTTACTTGACGAGACGCCTACCTTGGCGACTTTTCCAACATGATGAACGCGCATACGTTTTACGAATCCGTCACATTAGAAAAACCATGGCCGACTATACTATAGTAGCATAGTCTATTCACCAAAAGAAGTCCGATGATACCGTTAGAAAATAACGGGCGCTGACCTCACAAAAGGCTTAGCCGATTACATCAGAGAGAGAAGGACGTCAACTCCTATCCCTCCCAACTCCTGAACTGGTTTTTGGTGCAGACAAACATTCGCTGAAAACCAGTTCGTAAATGACGCCCTCCCCTCGGCTGGAATCGGCTTGGTCGTTTGTGACGTCAGCTCCCCTTATTTTCTAACGATACCATCGGACAATTCCCCGTGAACGAACTATACCTAAGCAAACAGCGCCAAGTTAGCGTGCGAAAACAGTATCAGGGTTGTTCAGGGCGGCAAAATCTGATGAAACGCGCGATTTCTTTTTAATTAAAAGTACAGCAGTTAATTTTGCTTGAGTGTGTTTCACTAAACCTGGCTTATGTCATCGGTTAAGCCGAAAACAGAAGGGTGCTACTAGTGGCGTATGCAGGAAAGTTGTTGATGGGGGTCGCCGAAAGCGTACGATGCAATTTTGTACATACAGTGAATGCCATAAGTATTCGTACACGCCTGCAGTGTGTTCTATTTAAAACTGCTGTATAATAACTATTAGATGTAGAGATATGGGACAAATGTCACCACAATTAATATAAATTTTTGTATTTACTTCATAAAAAAGTAAAAAAAAAATATACATGCACTGCAAATAACAACAAAAAATGAACAAACTTACACATAGCTCATGTGTCAAAAGTATTCGTACACTAATTGTTTTTTGGTCAGAAAATTCATCAATAAAATAATAATTCATTCTTAATATTTCGTTGGGTTCCCTTTAGCTTTAATCACGGCTTTTATGCGTTTTGGCATCGATTCCACTATGTTTTGGTGACATTCGTTGAAAGGGATGTCCATTCATCGAGAAGCGCAGTTTTCAAATCATTTTTATTTGATATGCGTCGTTTTCTCATCCGCGAGTCCAGAATGATCCATAAACGTTCTATAGAGTTAATGTCAGGTGATTGTGGAGGGGTATTTAGGTGTTTTGGAGTATTGTAAAGGAGCCACAGCTTTGTATTATACGCAGTATATTTCGGGTTGTTATCTTGCTGACAGATAAAGTTATTTTGAAGACCTATTTGAGCAGAACTAAGACCCAAGTTTTCTTTCAGAATGTTAATATACATTATGTGGTCCATGATTTCGTCGATAATGTGCAATTTTCCCACTCTCTCTGCACTCATGCAGCCCTAAACTTGCACACTTCCACCTCCGTGTTAGACTGTTGGACACAGGTTCGTCGGTTGCAGCTCGGTGTTCTTTTTACGTCATACCATTTACCTGCCATCTGATCCAAATATATTAAATTTGCTCTCATCAGAGAATATAACTCTATTCCAAAAATCAGGACCTTCATCAACATGTTTTATTGCGAATTGCAAGAGCTTCTTTCTGTTTACCTCTGGCACGAAAAACTTCTTACGAGCTACACGTCCATTGTACCCTGCATTTTTGAAAACACGTCGCACCGTGCTTTCTGATAGTGACACACCTTGATTCAGCAGCTCTGTTCTTATCTTTGGAGCACTTAATTTTGGATTTTTCTTAATTAGTCTCACAATTAAACGTTTGTGCTTTTCAGTCAGTTTTTGTGGACGTCCACTTCGCGGCATATTTTGAATCGTATTTCTTTGACAATGCCAGTCAATTATGGATTGAACAGTAGAACGATGTCTGCCGACGAGCTGTGCAATATCTGGTAAAGATTTACACTGCTTATGGAGCCTCATTACGAGCTTTCGTTCCGCCACACTTGTTTCTTTATTTCTACGACTCATTTTCGCATACTTTCTGCAGAAATGATAGTAAACGGGTTTATTGTTCATTGGCTTTTAAATAAAATAGGTGCAGTCCCACAGACCGCTTCGGGTGCACAAACATCGTAGCAGTTCTATCATTTTAGGACAGATTTTTGCATGTACGAATACTTTTGACACGTGAACTGTGAATAACTTGGATGCTAATTTATTGTAATTTGCAGTATTATATACATAGTTTTAAGTATTTTAGTTGAAAATAAATTATATTTTCATGGCA
>QLNU02015360.1:6720268-6732614 GCA_006491805.2 Dysdera silvatica | reverse complement strand
TTGTGTTTATACAGAAATGTAATTATAAGAATTTATAATAATATAATATAACTTGTATTTATGAAGATATAATCCATACTATACTGTTTACTTAAGGTTTTACTTAAAGAAACCTTAAAATTTGCGAAAATTGTTCTTTTACGTTTACATTTATTTAATAAATTACGATTGTATTAACTTGGCTTACTTTACATAGCCTTACCGAAATATTTACATGTTAATCAAAAAGAATTTAATATTATATAACTCAATATCTCTTCATAACCTGCAACCACACACATTTTTTTCCAGTGTTTTCTGGAGGCACTGTTGAAACCGTAGTATCTCCTATTCGCGTTGACCTGAAAGGTCATCCTTATCCTCAACAACAGCATTTCAGAAAAAAAGGGCAATATCCGTGGAAAGACTCGGTGCGTTATCAAGTGTGCATTGATAATCAAACTTGGGTATTGGATCTCCATTTTCATCATAGGCTAGTACATCGTCACAGGCATAGACATTGGCCTCGTCATCTAAAAGTATTTGATGCTTTATCGCCTGAAGTGAAAGAATACGTTAAAACAAGATGCTATTATACTGGAAAAGTGATTGGGCAACCAGAGTCTTTCGTTGGCGTGAGTCTCTGCGGAGGAATGGTAAGTGACACTTATTCAAATAGTTCCCATATTATTTTATTGCCAAAATTTGCAAACATTAGATAAAAGTGTTGTATGTTGCGTTTGTTCAATTCTAGAAATTGTAACATGGACTCTTTTTCGAACTTCCTAACATGTCTTTTACATTGGCTTTCTTCGTTTAATCATAGGCACCTTTATCACGAAGTGGTCATAGGAATCCAGTTTTAGATATTTAAATTGATAAATTGGACAGCTGTACAATTTACACGTTATAAACAATGTTTTTTTCTTTTATTAACATTTCCCACATATCCTTGCGTCATAAAAAACAACCAACCAACGTTTCCCAAACTGATGTCGGCGAACTCTGTGCCACGAAAATTGGGCGAACTAGAAAGCATTTTAATGCTGTTGAATGAACAAATATGGGATTAGAAAGGTAGTTTTTAATCTTTTACCTTTTCTTCAGTTATTGGCACTGTTAATTTGCCCAATATGTCCGGTTTTCGTAGTATATTCTTTCATAACATCGATCGCTCTAAGTAGAAATATTTTTTCAACTTCCGCTGTTTTAAAGTGTTCGAAAAATTACTCGAATGATTACTTAAATTGTGTATGTGAGTGAAAATTTTCGATCTTAAAGAAAAGTAAATGAACATTCTTTGCAGCTAAAATTGGGCTTATACGGGGTGTTTCTAAATTTATGACACAAATTTTTAGAGGTTGTAGGGGACACCAAATAAGGCATATTTGTCCATATCCCCGTGTCCGCAAAGGGTCCGGTTTGGCTGTAGAGCCTAACTACTGTTTACGTCCATCACGTTGCTACGTAGCCAATTACATGAATTAAATACAATTTTTGATACGTAATTCAAGCGATTGGGCTAATAATCCAGTAGAGAGAAAGAAATCTGGAATTCCGTTTCCTGATTTTGATTTATGTTACTGTTTAGTGAAAATAAGCCTAAAACTGCCTTTTTTAACACACTAGAAAAGAGTTGGGAACTCCCAAGTATATGTAACAGGTGAAGAACATCAAAATAAGCATTTTTTTATCAGTGAATTATTTTTTTTCCAAAAATTAGCCGTCCGGGCACTACAGTGAATTTAGTATTTGCATCCACCACATTCAAGGTTTCCACAAATGGCTACAATGCGCCATTTCAAAGATTTTTAAAATTATTTAATGTCAACAGATGTCGGGCTCTCTCCGGCAATTTTTTAAAGTCAGTTAAATTCACCGGAATTGTATGTGTAGAATTCATGCACTTGCACCTGAAGCGGCGAATTCTACACATACAATTCCGGTGAATTTAACTGGTTATAAAAAAATCGCCGGAGAGAACCCGGCGTCTGTTGATATTAAATATAAAACTTCTCGAATGGCACATGCAGTATTTGTGGAAACCTTGAAGGCGATGGATGCAAGCACTAAATTCACTTAGCCCGAATGGCTAATTTTTGGAAAAAAATCACTGAACAAAAAATGTTTATTTTGATGTGCTTCACCTGTTGTGCACATAATTTTCAGTTCCCAACTCTTTTCTAGTGTTTTAAAAATGCAACTTTAGGCTTTTTTTTCACTACATAGTAACACAGATCAGGAAACTGAATTCCGGATTTCTTTGTCTCTACTGTATTATTAGCTCAATCACTTAAATTATGTATCAAAAATTGTATTTACATGATCGTGAACAGTAGTTACTCTCTACAGCCAAACCGGCCCCTTTGCGGACACGGGGATATGGGCAAATATGCCTTATTTGGTGTCCCCAGCAACCTCTAGAAGTTTGTTCCATGAATTTAGAAACACCCTGTATAGTACATTAAATATACATTTACTGGCAAAAATATTAGTGATACCATATTAATATCGAGTTTGTCTGTCCTCTTCCAGCTTTAATTTCAGCTGATATTCTTTAGGGTATAGACTGAACAAGTTAATGATGCCGTTGCGACGGAATAGTAGCCTATGATGGCATACTGGCAGCTATTAGTTCGTTCAAAGCGGATGGTGCTGTTTTTAAGATTGGAATGGATATTTCCACTTTGCCCCATAAATGCTCAAATGGGTGGAGATCAGGGGACTGCGATGGCGTTTGAAGCAATTGAAATTCAGAATTATGTTCCTTAAACCAATCAGAGACCTTTCGAGTACGACGACAGGGTGCATTTTCCTGATGTTAAATGACCGTTTATATCAGAGAACACTGTATCCATAAATGGGAGCACCTGGTCTGCAACAATGTTAAGGACACTTCTACTGGTATTAGGGCACCAAGTGTAGTCCAGGAAAACATTCTCCATGCCATTATTCCACAACGACCCTCTTGAAAGGTTATCAGTAAGCAGGATGGGTTCATGGATTCGTGCTGCTTGTGTTGGAAATTGAATCCTAATTAACTGTTTTTGAAGTACGTTAATACCAACACGTAATCATGTAAGGTAGTAAACACTTACTTTTTTTTATCCGGTTATCCTCGAATAGTGCGAGTTATTCTTCTTTAGAGTTTCGCTTATTAAATTGAGACGATGAGCATATGAACTAGCAACGATATTTAAAATACATTTAATATTATCTTGAATACGTTTAGAGGTTAATTTCTGCTATAAATGGAAATAGGAAAAGACATGTTAGTACTAAGAAGTTTTACGAACGACTGACGGACAAAATTATAATGTATTAGAGACAGAGAGAGAGAGAGAGAGTTTTAGGGTTGCACGGATTGGCTTAGTTTTCCGATGTACGGTGATAGTCACATATATCTAACACCCCTACTTCATGGGAACAGTACTTAGGCCCATTTTGTCTCTTAAGTTTATTAAATTGTGGTCATCCGAGTGGTTTCGTCAGAATGTCTGCAGGCATTTCGTTACTCTTGCAGTAGTCCAATTCTAGTAGTTTCCTTTCTTGAAGGTCTCGAAGGTAGTTCTACTTTATATGAATGTGTTTGGTTCTTGGGTTATTTTTATGTGCTTGTGAGAATATGATGCAGGATTTATTATCTTCAAAGAGGTTTGTAGGTAGTTTTTGTTTTAGTCCCAAGTCATCTGTGAGTATAATCAACCACTGAGCTTCTTGCGCTGCGTTCGCTGCTGCGATGTATTCGGCCTCCGTAGATAACAGTGCAATGCAGTTCTGTTTTCTAGAGTTCCAGGATATTGTACTCCCTCCGATTTGGAATACGTAGCCGCTGGTGGATTTTCGTGGGATTTCGTCATTAACTCAGTCTGCGTCACTAAATGCCTTGAGAGTTGAATCTTGATGTGAATGAGGAGTTTTAAGTCTTTTGTTGTCATTAAGTATCGAATCACTTTTCCGACAGCTGTCCAATCTCTTTGTCTTGGTTTTTCGTTTCTTCTACTTAGTAGGTTAACGGAGCATGCTATATCAGGTCATGTTACTGTGGCAATGTATAGTAAGGCCCCTACTGTCTTTCTGTAATTCGTATTGTCTTGCAAGTTATCTTCTATATCTATTTTGTGGTAATCTGTGTTTATAGGTGTATAAGTTGGTTTTAAATTCTGAAGAGAGAATTTTTCAACGGTGTCTTCAATTTTATTCTTCTGTGATAACGCAAATTCTCCAGTGCTTGATCTGTCAATGTTAATTCCCCAGTGCTTGATCTGTCAATGTTAATTCCCCAGTGCTTGATCTGTCAATGTTAATTCCCAGGTAGTAACTGACTAGTCTTTGAGTTCGAATTCTTTGTTTAGGGTTTCGATAACTTCTTGGATTTCCTTTCATTTACACAGGAAATAAGAAAATTATCAACATATAGGATGATACATACAGGTTGTTCATCATCTTTTACGAAGAGACAGGAGTCTGCTTTACGTTGTTTGAAGAGGTTTTCTTGAAGTTTTTCGCTGATTTTTATGCTCCAAGCTCTTGCTGCTTGTTTCAGTCCATATATGGCTTTATTTAATCTGCATACTTTGTTCTTTTGAAATTTATTGTATCCAGATGGCCGATCCATGTAGATTTCTTGTTCTAATTCACCATGGAGAAATGCTGTTTTAACATCAATGTGATGAACTTTCATTTCTTTATGCACTGCCGCTGCTAAAAATGTTCTTATTATTGTATGCTTTACTACGGGTGCGAAGGTTTCGTCGTAGTTCGTTCCAGATTTTTGATTGAAGCCTTTGGCGACCAGTCTTGCTTTATAACGTTCAATTTTTTTATCTGCACTTGTTTTTGCCTTGAATGTCCATTTACATCCTATGGTTTTTCTTTCTTTTGGTAAATCAACAAAGTCCTTTCTTCTAGTGATTTTATTTCTTCTTCAGTGGCCTTTAACCATTTCTTTCTTTCATTAGGATTTAGAAATTGCATTTCCTTCCAGTCCTTTGGTCCGATGTTTTTTGTTGTTTCAGCTTGATAGCCTAATCGTTCTGGAGGTTGTCCCTTTGTGGTTCTTTCTTATCTTCTTGGTTCGACAGTATCAGGTTCATCAATTTCTCCATGTATTGACACGCCCATTATTGGAGTAGGATTTTCAGTTTTCGTCTCTTCGATAAATTTCACCGTTCTGCTGCTAATTGCATCCTTTTCGCCAATCTTGATGCGATACCCTTTGCTTCTGTTATCATATCCAACGAAAATTCCCTCGATGGCTTTATCGTCGAGTTTTCCACGCTTTGTCTTGTTTACGTAGGAAAAAGTTTTACAACTAAATACTTTGATGTGTGAAAGATCTGGTTTTCCTTCAGTTCAAATTTCGCAAGGTGTTTTATCGTTGGATTTTGTGGGTAAGCGATTCTGTAGATGGGTTGCGGTATGAACGGCTTCACCCCAATAATTTTGTGGGAGTTCTGCTTCTAACAGCAAGCAACCTGTCATTTCCATCAAACCACGATTTTTGCGTTCACTTACTTCATTTTGTGATGGTGAGTGGGTACAGTGAGCATATGGTGTATGAATTGATCCCTGAGGTAGTCCTCTATTTCGTTACTGATGTACTCTTCTCCGCTGTCGGATCTCAGCTTTCCGATATTTCTTTCAAATTTATTGCGAGTCATTGCTACGTACTCTTTGAGTTTTTTAAATACTTCGCTATTCTTTGAAAGGAGAAATATCATGGTAAAACGGCTGAAGTCGTCGATGAACAAGAAAGTTCAATTTTCCGCCGATAGAGAGAGTTTTCATTGGTCCGCATACGTTTGAATGGACTAATTCTAGCGGTCTTTTACTTCTGTATGTGCTTTCTTTGGGATAGGGCTTTTCAGATAATTTTCCTTTTGCAATTGCTACACTTATTACTGTGTTTACAATTATCAAGTTTAATGCCTCTGGCTAATTTTTCAGAAATTAATTGCCTTATGGCATCATGATCTCTATGACCAAGTCGCCTATACCATATTTCGATGCAGTTTTTATTTTCGCATTGTAGAGCGAATTGTTTGGAAGTATCTGAATTACTCCGCGTTTCTGTTATAATTTCATACAGGCCGTCGTAGGTATTTGATTCTATGTAAACTTGATCTTTTATTATTTATTTTTCTCGAAGACAACTGTGCAATCGTTTTCAGTTGCAATTTTTACCGATAACAGATTGCTTTTTAAGTTGGGAACACACAACACGTTTTGTAACCATATGTTACTTATTATTTAGTTTAGTTGAAATTACGTATTCGCCGGAGCCATGTGCGCGCAGTTCATTGCCGTTTGCAACTATTATCGCGCTTCTTTTCTTATCGCTTATCTGGGTAAAGATATGTGGGTCATTATACATATGTGAAGTAGAACCAGAATCTATAATCCAACTAGTTGTTTTCTTGTTAACACTTTCGAATAAAACGAAAGTGAAATCGTTTTGTTGGATTTCGGAGCTTATTAATGTTTCCGGTGAAGTTTGATAACGAATTGGCGTCTCTCAGTCGCGCGCTTTTTCGCAGTCGATATAGATACAGAATTTATTTCTTTTGTACAAATGATCTCGCCACGACCGACGATAGCACGGGGTAAATTAATTATTAAAAATCCGCAAAGCACAATGTCCACTATGCTGCAGGTATTCCATGAGCCCACTTAGATGCAAAATCGAACGTGGCCTGTCCCTTTTGGAGTAGATTAGGCATTGGAGGCAATACCGTGAGGGTTCGATGAGTGATGCTATTGGAGGATTGTCCTCCAGCTCTCCAAAGAAAGTGGAAACATTGCTTGAGTGCTGCTGTGTGAAGAAGTTCAACTTTTAAGTCTCTGTGTATATTTAAGTTTCTAACGAACCAAGGGGCTCCACGCATTGTCCATAGACATTTATTTTGAATTCTTTGTAGTGTTTTCATTTTATCTGGACTGAGAAAAGTGAAGACAGCACAGCAGTAAAGAAGAATTCACTTAATTGAAGGTTTATATACCAGAATTTTTGTTGAGAGGCTCATTTTGGATTTAGGACCTAAATCTGGTAACAGTGTGGAGAAGGCGCGAGCTTTGTTTCTAGTGACTTCAAAATGCCTTTTGAAACTAAGTCTTTCGTCTAACATCATCCCCAAATATTTTGTTGCGTTTGTGTTAGCGATTTTTTTTTTGTCTTTTACAGTTACTGAGTAAGAGCCAATTATCCTACTGTTTTTGAAAATAACTAATTGACTTTTCGCTGGATTCACGGTAAGACCCCAAGCCATAAGCCATCTTTTTATAGTCGTTAAGTTGTCTTGAAGGTTATTTACAGCGGTGTTGATATCTTGACTTTTACATAAAATTGCCGTATCGTCAGCATAAAGTGCAAGGATGCCTCTGTTAACTTCTGGGAAGTCACTAATGAAAAGATTGAATAATAATGGTCCTAAGAGTGATCCTTGAGGTACTCCTGCAGTAATGGGTCTCCTGTCGCTGAATTCTCCATCATTAGCATGTATGAACACCTATTCCCAAGGTACGACGAACTCACCCTGACAAGTTAATGCAAGATGTTAAGTCTAAGCAGCTTGTATACGAGACCATCTATCCAAACTTTGTCGAACGCGTTTTCCAAATCCAAAAAGATTATCGTAGTACATTCCATTCTGTTAAACCCGTCTAGAATGAACTCCGTTACATGCCAGACTTGATGTTGGGTAGAATGTTTTTCTCTAAATCCAAACTGGCAAGGATGTGGCAAATGTTTCTTTTTTACCTCGTCATTCAACCTTATCAGAATGATTTTTTCAAATATTTTGCTTAGGCATGAGAGAAGACTAATTGGTCTATACACTGATGGATTAAGGCACCTGTTATCTTTTTTGGGAATAGCAATGATCTTGGTAGTTTTCCACACTTCTGGAAAATACCCAAGTCTGATTGATGCATTAAAAATATTTGTAAGAAGGACTATTGCTTTCATAGGTAAATTTTTAATATGTTTGTTTGTGATATTATCTAGTCCACATGCCTTTTTAGTATGTAGCTCCTTAATTATTTTCATTATTTCAGTTGGTGATGTAGGCAAGAAAAATTTTGTTTCTGTACAGGTGTTTTTAAAGATGTCTATGGATTTGCACACAATATATGAGACCGGGGAATTAATGAGGCTTGGTGTTTTGAGCTGATTTTCAAGAGAATTGGCTAAAATATCGGTAATTTGTTTTTTATCGGTCATAACATGATTTGTATTATCGTCCCGAAGCTTAAGAATCTTGTTATCCTGTTTCTTCAATGTCTTTATGAACTTCCATGCCGTGCCATTTTTATGATCGAGATCTTTGATGAATTTGTCCCACCTCCTTTGCGTAAATCTTCTAATGATATTTTTCGTATTATTTGCACATATCCTCCATTGATTTTTATCTTCCGGATCCCACGATTTCTGATATTGTCGTCTGAGTTTATTTTTATCTGAAATATGTTTTAATCCACTGGGGAAGATCAAGGAGATCACCTGTAATGTTTTTAGTGACTGCTCTTTCTTCAGTTGCGTTGTTAATGACATTGTTAAGATTATTTATTGCAGTATCGATATCGCCAGTGCAAGACAGCGGAATGGAGCAGTTGATCTTTTCGTCGACAAGCTTTGTATAATTTCCCCAACAAATATATTTTGTTGAAGGGTTCAATGGTGTTGGAATGCTGTCAAATGAGTATATGACCGGAAGGTGATCAGAAGAGAGCGCTGTAATTACCTCAGATTTAATATCACTGTAGATATTTTGATGTAGTAGAATATCTAAAATATCTGGATTATGATTTGTAAAATTCGGGATATAAGTATATTGATTTGGAGCTGAAATATGAACGTTGTTGCAATTATCAAAAAAATTTTTAAGTGTTCTGCCATTCCTATTCTCCTTACGACATCCCCATGCAGTACTTTTGGCATTAAGATCACCGGCAACTATTATCGTATTATTTAAATGGAAGAGTGAGTGGAGATCCATTTCTTGAAGTTCTTCATTTGGTGGATTATAAGCAGCTACAAAAACAATTTCTGAACTCCCTGTAATCATTTTTATGGCGGTTACTTCGAGTTGACCTGTAATAGTAGTGATTAAAATTTGCGAATGGTTGATGTTCCGCTTGATATATATTGCGGTACCCCCTCCTAACCTGCCAACTCTGTCAGTTCTGTAGACTTCATAATTTGCAACTTTGAATTCATGTTTGGCTGACCAATGTGTTTCTGTTACCAGAGCAATATCGATATTATTTTCCTTCAGAAGCATACGAAACTCATTAATGTGGTATTTAAGGCCATTAGCATTCCAATTTAAAACTTTAAATGTACGAATAGTGTTATTTAGTAAGACCATGGAGAAAAATTAATTTCTTTGGGTGATAAGTTCAACGAGCAATGTCAAAGTTTTTTGCTGTTGAACCATTTGTATAAGGATAGATTGTAAGAGTTCGTTTGTAGACAGATTATTTTCATTAGCAGGATGTTGATCCGCCTTGTTACATTTTGGGACGAATTCCGTTTTGTTAAGAAGAAGTGCAGAAGCGTAGGATTTGGAGGGGGGATTACAATGGATTGCATCTGAAACTGGTGGGTTTACGACTTGCATTTCTCTGCTTCTTACGCTAGGCGCTAACGACGTCGTAAAAGTTGGGGGAGGACCCCTAACCCCGGGGCGATCCGGGCAGTTTCTATAACTTGCAACATGTTTTCCTCCACGGTTGGCGCATTTTGGCGATTCTTTGGAATTTCTATTTCTTTCACATTGATATGAAAAATGATCACCCGCACATTTAAGGCACCTCGTAGGTCTGTGACAACTCTTTTGGGTGTGGTTAAATCCCTGACATTTATGGCATTGACCTAAGCCTTTTTTTTCTGTGTAAAGACTCGATTCTAATTTTAAGATAAAATAAATCACTAAGCAAAAAAATTTCTTTGCCTTTTTCGGTCCTTTCCAGTTCAACTATGTAGTTCGGAATGCTTACCCTTAGGCCATTTCTAATGCCGCTCATTTGTCTGACACTAAGGACAGGCAGACCTCGGTTTTTGATTTCATTTGCAATTTCCAGTTCGCTTACATGGTTAGGAAGACCTTTTACAACCACCTTTAGAGATTTTTCGTCTTGTGTCTGATATGTAAAAAATTCCACTTTGTTTTCATCTAGCATTTGGGTTACTAGGCGGAAGTCATCAGATGTAATTAATTGTACCCGAATAGCTTCCATTGTTATTTTTGCCGTCATGTTAATTTTTAGGTCGCATGACAACTTCTTTTGGAATGACATCCAGTCAAATTTTTGGTCAGTGATACATATTGGTGGGATTTTAACTTTTGGTATATTTGGGGATTTTTTACTAGTAGAGCTAGAGTTTTGGGTTGGAAGATGGAAGCCAGAGGTTGACGCCTCACTATTAATAGTCTCCATGCATTCGGCTAGATACAGATACAGAATTTTATTCTTTTGTACAAATGACCCAGGCAGCGCCCATACATTTCGCATTGATATTCACTTTTAAGTTAATGATAAAGTTAGGGGCCACTACAGCACTGGCGCGAATGAAACGGTCCAAAAACAAATTGAAACATGCTGGTTCATTGTCCGGTTTTCTGTGATAAGAAACCACTATCTGTAAGTGGGAGCAGTCAAGTGCTCTCACCACGAGCGACGATAGCACGAGGTGAGTTAATTATTAAAAATCCGCAAAGCACAATGTTCACCTTGCTGCAGGTGTTCCATGAGCCCACTTAGACGCAAAACCGAACGTGGCCTGTCCCTTTTGGAGTAGGTTAGGCATTGAAGGCAGTACCTTGAGGATTTGATGAGTGATGCTATTGGATTGTCCTCCAGCTCTCCAAAGAAGGGGAAACATTGGTCGAGTGCTGCTGTGTGAAGAAGTTCGACTTTTAAATCTTTGTGTATGTTTGAGTTTCAAACGAAACAAGGAGCTCCACACATTGTTCGTAAACATTTATTTTGAATTATTTGTAGTGTTCTCATTTTATCTGGACCGAGAAAGGTGAATACAGCACAGCAGTAAAGAAGAATTGACCTAATTGAAGATTTATATACCAGAATTTTTGTTGGAAGGCTCATTTTGGATTTAGGTCCTAAAACTGGTAACAGTGTGGAGAAGGCAGCACGAGCTTTGTTTTTAGTGACTTCGAAATGCCTTTTGAAACTAAGTCTTTCGTCTAGCATCATCCCCAAATACTTTGCTGTGTTTGTGTTAGTGATTTTTTTATCTTTTACTGTGACTGAGTAAGAGCCAATTTTCCCACCGTTTCTGAAAATAACTAATTGACTTTTCGCTGGATTCACGGTAAGACCCCAAGCCATAAGCCATCTTTCTATAGTCGTTAAACATCGTACGTTAATCGACTCAGCCACATTTGGCGCGGAATCGCCAATAATGTAGTAAAATCGGACCCTGTAGTAGGAAACTTCAGAAGGCAATATCTCGTGAAGTTTTGAAGCTCAGCCGAAACGGACGTCACATTTCAAGTTAACTATGTGCTTGCTATGTATCAAGTTTCATTGGGATGCGCAACTTAGAGTAAGTACCGTTCCCTTGTGAGTGATTATCCTGACAGCTGTGAGTATCCTTTTTTAAACAGTTCACAACATCGAACTATTTGTAAATATGAAATATTTATCTGGAACCCTTTTGCGTGTGATGTCCAGTGATTCGGCATTTTAGTATGCATTTTAGTATACATGCATATTGTATGTTTAGTTCTTTAGAGTACCTATATAACTGCATATTTATATGTAGTTCTTTTGAGTACTTATATAATTGTATATTGTATGTCTAGTTACTTGAGCACTAATATAAATGCATATCAGGTGTTTTTTTGTAATTGTGTGTTCATGGGTGCAGTGAGCAATAATACTAGTCATGTTAGTGCAATTGTAATTGCGATATTTTTCTTTGCAATGGTTGATTCCTTTGTTGTGCAATAAACTAGGTTGATTTAAGCGATATCTGAATTTAATATGTCAATCTAGTCATGAACACTCTTCTGGTGAGAGAGGTCACTGCGTAAGAAATGAAATTTAGACTACTGGAATTATGATTACGAGAGTACTGGGCCATGGCAATGACCCCCAACATATTTAAAAGCCTTTCTTCAGTTATTTGTTTGTTCACTTGCGATATAGAAAGAGTAACAAATGCTGTCCCCATGGTTTTTCCTTATTTATGGAAAAAAATCTAAAATCTTTTTGGAATTTTTTTTTATTCTAAACACTTGTCGGAGGGCCAGATTTTGGCCCGCGGGCCGTATGTTGGACAACCTGATTTACAGCGTTACTTTTGCACAACAACCTAAAAAGTTAATGACCTCTGGAGCAG
>QLNU02015360.1:6706521-6720168 GCA_006491805.2 Dysdera silvatica | reverse complement strand
TAACCTACATCAATTCTCACCTGCGAACCGTACCATAGCTTCGCTGGATATCAAATCGATGTTCACCAATATTCCTGTAGATGGCGCCCTTGAATGTCTTGAATGATACGATGCCGCTTAACCGAATTGCATTTCGCGCAACTTGAGATTGATGAACTAATATCATTGACCTCTTTTTGTGTAAACTGTAACTTTTTCATCTTCAATGGTCAACATTTTCAACAAACCGAAGGGTTGGCACTGGGGAATCCCTTATCCTATTACTGTGTGATATTTACAATCATTACTTTGAAACCAACATGTTTTCTTAAATTACGTTTGAATTTTGGATCCGCTATGTCGGAGATATTTTCTTCATTTGGAATGGTTCACCAGACCAAATCAACTCGATTCTATCCACCATCAACTAAATTGATGGTTATTTCGAATTTTCTATTGAAGTTGAGTCAGAAAGGTCTCTTCACTTTCTGAACGTTTTAATAAAAAAGTTGGTCATCAATTCGAGACATCTGTATACCGGAAGTCTTTCGCTGTCCCTTTGTCCCCACATCGAAATTCTTGCCATCCTCTTCAACAAAAAATGGCGGCATTCTACACCTTTGTATTTCGCGCCTTAGATATTTGCTCTACTGAGTCAGCATTTACAGAAGAAATTAACATTTTAAAAACCATCGCCGTGGACAGAGGCTATAGTCCTAGCATCATCGATAACGTGCTTTCTAAACTCACCAAACTCACTCACCGCTCCACTCTCAACAGTAGTTCTACAGTTGGGTGCTTTCCGGGCTGCAGATATCAACGGTGCTTTCCATAAAATAAGTGCTTTGCAACGTGACTTGAGACTTGACAGTCATAAATCGGAACCAAGTGGATTAGTTATCAAAATTTTAGCGTTATTCTAATCTTGTTTATTTACAAATGTCCGAGAAATTTTTATTAGGGAGTTTCAAGTATTACGTAAGCACATTTTTTTGTGGGGGGGGACGCCGTTGCGCTTATTTTCCTATGTTAGCCAATGTTAATTTTTGCTTATTGGGGGGTGAAATGGCCAAAATATTGCTTACGTAATACTCGAACTCACCCCTTACTGCTAAACCTGAATATTAAAGATAATAAACCTTAAAAAACACGTGATTTATTAATTGAATATCACGAGGGTCATATTCTTTAGGGGCCTATTTTATTTTTTCAGAATAAGGCCTATAAAACTCTCAAACCGGCACTGTTCGGAAGTCATTAGTATAATATAATAAATATTATTCATTAGATTTGTTTTCTACATTATATACTTTAGTATTTTCTAGAATTTTTTCAATTTAAAAAAATAAAAAGTACTATGTATTTAGTGTGGCTATAAATATAATTTAATATAGACGGAAATTAAATTCATTATAATTAAATATATTTTTATTTAATTTTGAAACCAAAAAGTTTAATACTTTTTACTATCAAAATAATTTATAAAACTCTTAGAGTGTATTATACTATAGGCTACTGTGATTTTAAAAAGATATCGTTTATAACGACTATCGGTTATAACGACCGAATTTGCACGGTCCCTTGAAGGTCGTTATAACCGATTTTCACTGTAGTTCGAATTTTTTATCCCCCCGCCCTCGTAAAAAAGTTTGATTCGCACCCTGCATTTAACTCTCTATCCATAGCGGCCATTAACGTTTGGCATAGAGTAAGGCGCTTTGATAGAAGATCATCTATTGTGTTAGTCCATGGATTTTTGCTTACTTTTCGCAGTCGATTTGTAAACAGGAGGAGGATTTTTGGTTTGGCCTGTTATCGCCTTTTGAAAAATGTTTTGGCGCGTTAGAATTCTTATTCTTTAAATGCCAGCATTCCGATTTAAGGTGATTGTTTTTCCGGCAATATGTGCAACATTTATTTCCCTTATTTTTACTATGATGGGGTTTCGTACGCTTTACATGGTTTATCTATCGAGTTTTCAATTCTTCGATTAAACTCATCTAATAATTTACCTTTTATGAAGACATGAGTTAATTCCTCTTCTGGTCTCGCTTTTAGGGCGGTTATGAGTCCGTCGTAACTTCTCGGTACAGAGCATAATAGGAGGGCGGATATATGGGAGTTATTTATCTCTTCTCCGATAGCGCATAACTTATCTATTAATTCTAACCTATTTATAATATGAGTATTCATATTCCCCTCTTTTTCCAGCTTTGTGCTGTAGAATTTTCGAAGTAAAACTAGTTTACTTGTTAGATTTTCTCTTTCGGAATTTTTTTTAGTGCTTCCCATGTCAATTTAGCAGTTTTTTGGCATTTAACATACATAATCTGTATTCGTTTCACCATCTAATCACGCCATACCATCGGCGCTGGTATCACTACGCCAATAAACGTTGATTGATATATAATCTGGTTATCTATATTTAAATTTATTGTTTCCCGTGTCTGTTGGTCGCGTTTTGCCATCTGGCCGTAACTGGATTTGAAGGTTCGTCTTGTATTGTTTCATACAGGTCCTCCTTTATAAGTAACATCTCCAACCTAAATTTCCAAGTGGCATAGTTATTAAAGTCCAGTTTCATTATATGGATATTGCTGTCCTTTGAGAATGCCATTTTGGTCTTAACTAATTACGAATGATCAAAAAGAGAATTATTTACTGTAGCTGTAATTTGTCGTATTGTTGCCTTTCTGCTGCTGCTTACGATTCATATTAGTCGCCTGGTACCACATTTGTTTCAAAGCACGTTTTGACCGCAGTTCTTATTGCTTGAAGTTATTTTGGCTCAATTTCTAATCTCTATACACCCGAAATTCTGTTACACAAAAAAGCCGAGAATATTAAGTTTCAGAAATGCTCGAAACGCTCCTTCTTGCCCCCACGATCATGCGTCATTCAAATTCTCTTAAATCGTTCATCTTATCCATGTTCAGGCTAACTACAACGTTAACTAGTTCGACTCTAGGACGGGGCCGATGTGTGTGTGTAACGAGGACGATATTAAAACAGCTCTAGATCGAGCTTAAACGTGGGTGTCAAAATTATTTATCATAACTAGTTCTCTTGATGCCCAGCCTGCCTTTTGTTATTACGTCAACTTTTTGTTACGTGCAACTCTTTGTTATTACGTCACCGCACGCCATTAACGGATTCGTTGAAGTTCGAGTGAGGGGTATCTCTAATAGTTTGGTTACCGAATGTACATGTATAATGATGTTGCAGACTGCCTCTTAAAAATGTTTTTTTTCGTTTAGAACGTAATTTTATGATGATGTGAACTTGTATACTTTTATATTAAGAATTCACTTTTGTTGTCATTTTACATTGTCCCCGTTGCTGTTTTTTTTTACTTTAATAATTTTAGTTAAATCGACTATTTTAGCCAATTAGATTTAACTCTGGGATGTTAAATAATTTTTTTTGCACATTTAAAATATGCCAAACACATTATAAGGAGTATAAAACGTGTACGTGTTCATTATTCGTTAATGAACGAAGAGGTTTTTTTTTTTTTTTTTAAGTGAGACGTTCATGTTTCCATCTCCACGAAGGCGATCTTTGAATTAGTGGCGGCCCATTAAGGGTCGTTGTCCGTCTGACGGACTGGTGAAAAGAATCAGAAGAATAAAGGAAATGAAAGCAAAAAAAAGGAATAGGAGATGAAAAGAGGGTTTATATTTAGGTTGCTATCTTTTTAATGTAATTGTAAAGTGGAGGCGGCGAATTTCGGCTAGAAGTACGATGACAGAAAAAAAAACCGAAGAGCTGAAGGTCGAATAGTAACTTTTTTCGTTTAAATTCTGCTTTGCAGGAAGTCTTTTCTACCTCAAGGTTGATGTCTTCAAAATTTTCCATGAAACTTCATTTAAAAATAAAGTAACTCGCGAAATATATGTAACTGAGAAAGAGTACAAAGGTTGCATTTTGAATTTAATAAAGTAATAGACCATAAATTATACAGTTTCCGTAAATTTCGGAAAAAATAGAAAAGCGTTGATATAAATAAAATTTACTTGGTGAATTTTCATGAAATTTGGCGAAATCGGGAATTACTTAGTTATTTATATAGAGCAGCATTAAAATATTTACTCAAGGTATATTTTTCTTTGTCGTAAAATTAGCATATAGAAGAATTTGTCAAAAATATGGTTTCTGAATGAAATAGGGAAAGTGTTTTTCTGATTAATAGATACGATTAATAAAAATAATACTAGATCAAATGAATAGGTGTGTGAAAATGGGCAAAGTATTCCTGAAGCAGGCGAACTATTTAAATATGCAGTGTAGTTACCCCCAAACGGCAACAGAGACTAGGTAGTAATTTTCTATGCTGTTATTATGATGTACACCGAAGAGACAAAACATTAAAACCACTTACCTAATAACGTATAGGTCCAGCTTTGGAGCGTAAAAGAGCTCGGACGCGGCATAACATGCCTTCAACTAGATGTCGATAGGTTGCGCGTAGGATATCACACTATAATTATAAAAGATTGCCAAATTCTTGTAAATTCCGTGGTTGTGATGTTAATGCTCTGATACGTTGTTCTAAGTCAGTGGTTCCCAAACCTTTTCAAGACGCGACCCACTTTTACAATATCCAAGTAACCCGTGACCCCCCTCTGTCCGTCGCCGCACCGTTTGCATAATAAAAGCATTTTTAACAGAGTAAAGAAAACACATTAAATATAAAATTATATTATATTAATTATATCGCACCCTTGCGACGAAAGTGTTACAACTCAAAATTCGGTGAAAATTACTTAATGTTACAAACAGCGCTGCATCCTCCCGTGAAAACCGTTAAGCCATAAGTTATTCGGATTTCCACAAGTTGGCACATGTCATTAGATGAACGCAACATCCCTCAATTTAGCCAGAAACAGGTTTGTTTTTTTTTGTTTTTTTTTCATTTTCTGAAAATTGGGATTTTTTGAGTTGTAATACTTTTGTCGCCACACTTTTTTCGAATTACTCGCCCCCCTTACAATCAAATTGTCCCCCTTTGGCGTGGGTCCCACTTTAGGAAACACCGTTCTAAGTGAAACCACTGGTGCTCAATAGGATTCATGTCCGGAGAATTTGGGAGCCATAGCAATAAAGAAACCCATTCTCATATACCTCGAACCATTCCAGAACGGTACGAGCTTTGTAACAGGGAATATTATCCTGTTATACGATGCCATTGCCGTCTGGAAAGGCGGTGGACATGAAGGAGTGTATCTGATCCCCCAAAATGTTCATGTACGTGGAAGCATTGAGATTGCGTTGAACAATGACAATGGAACTAAGCTGGTTCCATGAAAAACTCGCCTACACTATAACACTCCCGCCATCACCTTGCTTCCTTCCAATAGTGCAACCAGAATGTTTTAGTCATTAAACGTTGCATACGAACGCGTCTATCCATGTGATGTAAATAAAAACGAGATTCATTTGTCCATGTGACCCTTCTCCATTCTCAAGCTGTCCAATGGGCATGACCAGGGGCATCTTAAGCGGGGATGCAAGGGGTGCACGGCACTCGGGCGACAGGTCTTAGGGGGCGGCATTTAAGCTTTGGTTACATAACTGATTTTTTCAAATTCGAAAATTTCGAAATCTAGCAAGACTGACAGATTTCGGAAATTTTCGCCGAAATTTTCAGAAATTAAAAAAAAAATGAGACATTGTTAAAAATGTGATAAAGAATCTAGCGGTTTTTAGAACTTTTTTAACAATCGTTGCATTTCAGTATTGGTAACACGTGAATGTGTTACACATCGTGAATCATGATGTATACAGAGGGGGATCTTAGGGACCGGTTCCCCCCGAAACTAAATTTTTAATGGGACTTGGCTACGGCCTTGCATGCTGTGATTTTATCGATACATGCTGTAAAAATTTTTGAACCCCCCCTTGAAATTAAATCCTGGCTACGGTCTTGTCGTGCATTACCTTTATATGCAGAGATTTTGCCCTTCACACCTCTATGAATGCGTTTAATGATAGAATAGATTATAAAGATTGGCTTCATTTAACTAGAAAAGTGGAACGAGATGAAAAAAGTGTATCGCATTTTAAAGTTTGAGACAATGTGTGGATTTAAAACA
The DNA here is from genome assembly GCA_006491805.2 of Dysdera silvatica. NCBI lineage: Eukaryota > Metazoa > Arthropoda > Arachnida > Araneae > Dysderidae > Dysdera > Dysdera silvatica. The sequence goes on along the minus strand of QLNU02015360.1, from coordinate 6,714,094 downwards.
AAATATAGAGAAATTAAAAACCGTAGATTTCATAAATCAGGCTCAAATGGATCGTTAAAAGAAGATGTGTATGGCAGTTATTTAAAGAATTATATACTTCAGTCAGTTTACAGTCAGCCAAAATTTAGCGTTTGGAAGGCAGACAGAAAAGTTGTTTCAAAAAGATAACGAACATTTTTTTTTTAAATTAACAGAAAGTATTTCAAAATTTGACAATGTTACAGCACAGCACATTAATCGCATTTAAAAAGCTCCTTACCACAATGTGCCTCATTACCTAGGTCAACATTCAAAATGAACTGATCGCAATACTAGGCGAAAAAATTAAACGAACTATAGTTAACACACTAAAAGATTTAATGTAATAGTAGATCGACTCACTGTGCTAAAGACTCGATGGATAATATATTACACAATAGGCACAGTTTTTGGAACGAAAATTTATTCGGCTTTAAACGTTTTTCGAAAGCCTTGAGCTTTCATCAAAGAAGTAAAAAATCTAAGCGTACATCGCTCGTAAGGGCGAGTGTACGATTGTTTATTGTATAAAGGGTAAGGTTGTGGGTGATGTTGGTGGATTGGCGCCTTCTATCGGTCGAGCCAGATGAATGTGGACTATAAGGGGAAAGTTGGATTGTGTTAAATTTTTTTTTTTAATTAAAGTATATGACAAAAAATTATTGGTGAAATTTTAAGAGGAGAAAACGTGACCACGCTGGATGGATATTGGCCGTAATTGATAAATCGTTCACCAGGTGCTCGATGTTTTGATGGATTGAAAAGGTTCCAAAAAAATTAAGATCAGCTGGAGATGGAGGTTTGTAGATTAACTTCGCTTCATCGAAGTTAAATTTGTGGTCCAAAGACCAGCAATGAACGGCTATGGGTGATTTAGTCAATTCTTATTTTTGTACGTATGCCCGGTGTTCTTTAATCCTGAACCGGAGTGCACGACGAGTTTGGCCGATGCACGATTTTGAGCACGAGCATGGGATTTCATAAATACCCCCCATGAGTTGTGATCCGAAACCGAGTCTTTTAGTTTTGAAATACAACGTTTATTGATGGGCGTGAAAGAGACTTTAAAATTAAAGTTGTTAAGAATAGTAGCAATTTTAGTGCTGATATTGGGAACGAACGGTAAGCAGATGGTCTATAAAATAGGAATGCTGTTGGGAGAAAGATGTGTGTCCGGTTTTTTGGAGGAGAATTTTTTACGGCCCGATCAACAATAGACGGTTTGCAGCCTCGGAATATGGCAATGTTTTTGATGAACTCGAGTTCCTTATTCCGGTCTTCTTCAGTAGAGCAAATTTTGATACACTGAATACAATCCAGTAAAAACTGCTCATTTTCTGAGACATTGGGTGTGCTGATGAACAGTGTGGTGGCAACGAAATGGAAGAAGGTTTATGGTAAACGCTTAAACGAAATTCGAAGTCTGTTTTCATGACCAGAATGTGCAGAAAGGCAAGTTTGTTGTCAACTTCGCATTCAAATGAGGATTGAATATGATTATTAAATGAGTTGAGATTATGGGTGAGAACCTTGAGATCTGTATTATTATCACCTAGAGCCGAAGAGTTTAAAGCCGAATAAATTTTCGTTCCAAAAACTGTGCCTATTGTGTAATATATTATCCATCAGTCAAAAGATTCTAAACATTGGTTATATTATTTTAGCTTGTATTCCAGATATTAATCATGAGGAGCAAATTACAGTAGTTTTTAGTTTTGTTTATTTGATCACTTCAACGGAAAGTGCTGAGATAAAGGAGCATTTTCTTGAATTTTGTTCTGTTACTGACACAGCAGGACAAGGACTAAGGGAGTTTTTATTGTATTTTTAAAGAACTTAAATATGGATATTAATAACATGTGCGGTTAAGGTTACGACCATGTCTCTAACATGAAAGGCAAAAGGATAGGCTATCAAAAAAAAAAAAAAATAGATATTAATCCAAGGGTATTTTATGTACCTTGTGCAGAACAGTCTTAATTTAGTTGGAAATGACGCTGCAAAAAATTCATTGGAAGTTGCCAATTTTTTTGCTATTGTCCAAAATATATATGCATTTTTTCGGCGTAAACGCTGCGGTTGCACATATTAAAACATATTAAAGAATTTCCCACTATAAAGCCACTTTCCGATACCCGATGGGAAAGCAGAATTCACGCCGTGAAAACTCTCCGTTTCAATTTAGAAAAAATGTATGATGCCTTGTTTTTTATTTATAATGATTCAAATGTTCATAATAATTCAATAATAGACAAAACTTGGCAATTCTTTGATTTCAAAAATGAAGCCTTACAAATTTGTTTATTCATTAATCACTTGGTATAATATTCTGTTAAAAATTAATATTGTAAATAAAGCTTTGCAGTAATCTACTGTGATCCTTCCAGAGGCTCTTAAAATGTCAGAAGTAGTAAAAAACTACTTAATTGATCGTCGAGTGGATTCGGCTGATACAGAAATGCTCAATGAATCAAAAATTATTGCCGAAGAATTAGAATGTCGGATTAGTTTCCCAGCAACTGGTACTGTGCGCCCGAGGAAAAGGAAGGATCTATTTGATTACGAAGGTAGGGACGATAGATACTTCACGGAATCCAGAAATCCACTTTAAAGTAAACTTTTACTTTTTTTTAATTAGCCATCACCATAAGTAAATCAGAAGAAGGGTTTGAATTGCTAAGTGACCACAACAGTGGCTTTTCTTTTTTACACAGTCTTAACACTTTGACGAACTTAGATTCGGATAATAAAGAAAATACTGCGTAGATTTGCAAAATAAATTAACAGATTTTAGAATTAATCATTCGGACATAAATGGAAACAACTTACTGAGTGAGAGATTTTGCTGACGTATCTAAAATCTACCGCATCTTCATTCGCTGCTTCGAAATATTTGTTTAAAAATAACTTAATTAGCGCAAAATTTTCGATTGCTTTACGCGTTTACTTAACATTACCTGTCACTATTTCTAAGGGCGAAAGATCATTTTCGAAATTGGAAATTATCAAAAATTACTTAAGATCAAGTATGACACAAGAAAGATTATCAAATCTAGCTATGATAAGTATTGAAAACGATATTGACATAAGCATAAATGATATTTTAAAAGAATTTGCGATAAGAAAATCAAGAGAAGTTGATTTTAAGCTATTAAAAGTAACAAACATTTTCAGTATTGCAATTGATATTCTGATGTTATCAGATTGCTATTAATAAATAATAATAAATGTTTGATTTATAATAAGAATGCTTCTCTCTCTCTCTCTCTATTAATTTTCACTCAGCTCAAATCACAAACCACCCCTAACCTTTTTTTTTATTTTTTATTTTTGACTTCAGGTATAGTTCGTTCACGAAAAGTAGTCCGATGGTACCGTTAGAATTAACGGGAGTTGACATCACAAACGGCCTAGCCGATTACAGCAGAGGGGAGGACGTCATTTCAGAACTGGTTTTTAGCGAACGTTTGTCTGCGCCAAAAACCACTTCTGAAATGACGTCCTCCCCTCTGCTGTAATCGGCCATGCCGTTTGTCACGTCAGCTCCCGTTATTTCTAACGGTACCATCGGACTACTTTTCGTGAAAAAACAGTACCTCCCATACCCCGGAGGAGGCGGCAGAGAATATTTTGCACCCCGGCGGCAGGTAACCTCGAGACGCCCCTAGGCATGGCTATGTGCCCGCAGAATGCTTTTATGGCAATGAGTTGCCGTGAGCATAGGCACACGAATGTGGCGATGACTTCGTAGTCCCATAGACAACAATGTATGGTAAATAGTGTGTTTCGAAACATTCCGTACATCACCACAATTAAATTCCTTACTAATTTCCGTCATGGTAGCACGTCTATCCATGTGAATAAGCCGATGAAGTCTCCGCTCCCCTCTGCTATCAATGGCCCTTGGCCGGCGATTACCTTATCTTTGGCTAGATGTTTCACCTGTTTGCAATCATCTCTGATACGTACTAACTACTACATATCATGAACAGCTGACTAGACTTGCAGTTTCCGAAATGCTCTTACTCAGCCATCTTGCCATCATAATATGTCCTTTGTCAAAGTCCGATAAATCCTTATCTTTACCCACCTTGCAGAGATAAAAACTACTGATCGACAGAACACAGTCCCATATTTTTATATACCAACCTAAAACCCACCCCTTCCATTTGATTGGTACTGTAGATAACTTTGTCTGCATAACGCACAGGTGGTTTTAATGTTTTGGCTCTTCGGTGTATATGTGCTCAATACCTAGTACCAACCATTGCTCCATTAAAGCTGTTACAAGCTCTTACCGGATTTTTGAGGGAGTGAGTTGAAGGTACGACACACAATCCATCCCAATACATAACGCATACTCATTGGGATGGAGATTGGTAGGAGATTGTACTGGCCATTCTGTGCCTAAAATAATCTCCTGGAGGCACTCTTTCACTACATGAGTTCGGTTTGGATGAGAGTTATTTCGTTTTGCAAGTAGTTCTCATAATAAAAAATTTTGTTTGGAAAATTTTTGTTCTCGTTTTCATTATAAAAATTTCGCCCATTGCACCCGCATGAGGACGTACGTAAGGATTTAATATACCATCTCTATATTTTAGAATATTGAGGCTTCTATCTGGCGGCACATAGAGGCCTGAGCGCGTCCATCTAAAGATATGCCGCTCAAACAGGCATGATATCTACACAGTAATGGCCCCTTTCACAGATATTGCGAGCAAGGTAGCGGGTATCATGTTCTTTACTGATCGAACACAGACAGGAATCGTTCTGAGAACAATATCTTGACATATGTAAATAGTGTGAACCTTCATTTTTTTTCAGTCCAATTCACAGTAATGCGTGCCCAATTAAACCATTCCCTTCTATGACGTGAGTGGAGGGATATTCAAGTTTCTGGCCATCTAGCAGAGAAATTTCCTTTATGAAGCCTTGTGCGTGCAGTGGGAGCTTATACATTCTTTTACGAAAAAAAAGCACCATTAGGAAATTATCTGTTTTTATTAAAATTAAATATATATCCAGCACATACGCAGGTAAGGAAATGATAAAAATATTCAGGGCCGTAGGACCCATCAGTGGCTAGGAATTGCACATTAAATGTTCAAATCCAATAGCTGATGAAACCCCTCCAGCAGCGATGCATGCTTTTAGTTTAGGTAAGGAGTGATAAGGTTTCCTAATGTCATCCTGCGACATATTCTTCCGGGCAGTCCTTACTTGTTGCACCAGCTCTGCGACATTTTGCGGTGCCCAAATCCAGCAGCCTACCATGTCCCATACATGTTCGATTGGCGAAAGGTCTGGTGACGTATCTTGCCAAGGAAGGGTATCAACAGCACGAGACAGCTCAGAGATATGCGAGCCGTATGGAGTCTGAAATTATCTTGTTGAAAAATAACCCAGGCTTTCATGACATAAAGGGCAACGTAAACGGTCGCAGAATGTCATAAACTTATCGTTGAGCTGTTAGTTGTATGCAGGATGACTAGGGGTGTCCTGCTGTCGTATGAGATAACAACCTCACACCACCCCACATTAAGTGTAATGGCTGTATGCCTTGTCGTGATTAAAATTCTTTAATCCGACATAGCGGGAACTTAGAAGCCAAACGGAGGGCATAGCCTCTTACAAGGTCATCTGGAGGACAGCAGCGTCCAGCCTTGACCAAGGAAACGGGGGGGAAAGTCCTGTTCGTAGGGGAAAAAGGAAGGTAACCGGAGGGGAAGGAAAAAGGGGCAGAATGTCGCGGACTGCATATGGGCATGTTTCAAGGAAAGTTTTCTCCCTCACGAGGGTTACTGCGATGAGTGGATTGTACAAAAGCAAACGTTCCGCAGGCGAGCGCAATCCGAGAATAGTACACCATCACTTGAATGGTCCTACAGAATTAACATACTGATACTTCGCAACATCACCCCTGGAGAAGTGTAACCAATCTTCGACGGCCATTTTCAAAAGAGGACACCTCACCATCCGTCATCTTCACCGATTCTGGTAAGTTCGGAAAGTCTTCTACATCAGGTCTGCTACTTCAGCCTTGGAAACAGGACGCCCCAGTTGCTGAACGACGTCTAGAAGGTCACCGATTGACGCAGCCTTGGTTCGTACTCTTTCGCTCTTTATTTTGGACGGCTACCCCTGGAAAGGGGTATAAACGAATGGCATCTCCCCCTTGATTGCTCTGCGTCGAATTAAAAATGTTTCCTTTGAGGAAGTAAGTTAAGACATATCGAACGGAGTAAAAGGAATAAATTTGTTATCAGGTTTAGATTTCTTGTATTCTCTTATATTCTAGTATATTGTATTTCTTGTATTCTCTTATATTCTAGTATATTGTATTTCTTGTATTCTTTTATTTCTTGTACTCTCTTATTTCTTGTACTCTCTCATTTCTTGTATTCTCTCATTTTGCAAGGCGGAATCGTACCTCGTCTCATCGCCGTAACAAAAATGGTCAGGCGGAGTCAAGAACCTATACTCTGCTTATAATAGCGTCTGTAAAACAAAAGGTGGTTGGGATCGCTGGTCCTAGCTCCTCTATACATGGATACAATGTTCATCTATTCCAAGACTGAAGTAGGATTCATCTCTGAACACCATGCGATGCTAATCTGCTGGCAGCAATGATGATCGGCTACGACACCACTCCAGACGACTCTGTCGATGGTGTGGGGTTAAAAACAGACGTCTTAAAGGCAGTTGTGAGCGTAACCCCACCTCAGCCAAGTGTTGTAAGATGGTAGAAGGTGCCACGGGTGGTATGGAAGAGATTGTAGCACGCTGGATGGCGGACAATGATGCTGTTGTGTCAGCTCGAACCTCTCGCACAACCAACCAATCTTCCCTCGCATTCCTGCACCTTGGCCTTCCAGAGCCATCATTTCGCCGAAGAGTTCCTCGCAGAAACCATTGCTGCCAACACCTTTGCACAGCAGTGTCCGTACGGTGCAGGTGGCAGCCTATTGCTCGGTAGGACCAGCCAACTTCAAGCATCCCGACTATGCGACCACGTTCGAAGTCGCCTAATTGGTTATAAGGTCCTCGACAAAGTCGTAACGGCATTACTTGTTGCGTTTCCAGGGAACTGCAACGCCGACAACGAGAAAAATAAACCGTTCGCAAATTTTACCTCTTATACGATGATAGTTGCGCAGTAGAAATGCGCGCTATGATCGAACTTAACACTCATTGGCTTTGAAAATTTAATCATTTGCATACTTGGTTTAAAGGAATTAGCATGCGAACTTTCGAGATGATCGGAGTAATTTTAAGGGTGCTTCTTTTCTTTTTCAAAAGAGTATTCTTCTTCCAGTAGCTCCATCAAGTGTGAATGGTAGCTGGGTTAGCGTAAAAGTTCTACACTTCGTGCAGGCAACCGCAGATATTGGTCTTGTACGACAGTCGTTGCTCTAGGCCTTTGTTGGTAGTACAGTCGAACCTCGTTAAAACGAATACGCTTAAGATGAATTACTTTTAATACAAATGGTTTCCTGAAGTCCCGTCAATTTGTGTAGGAACCTCTATGTTATTTTTTCTTTTACATGAACAA
>QLNU02015360.1:6678743-6703204 GCA_006491805.2 Dysdera silvatica | reverse complement strand
GACTAGGAAAAAAAATAATGCTGAACTTCGTTGAAAGTTTCCCAAAAAACCATGAAATACAAAAACTTCTTGGAGACCTTGAGATTATGTGGAGCGTACTCGGTATTTTTCAAAATTTCTTGAGTGTACGCGACGCACACAGCGCATACCCCTTTGGAGACAGCATTGGGGATATATCTTGTTGCTATTAGTGACGACATCATGAAATACTTCATATCAGGGCTGTCCCCAAAGGGTACGCGCTATCTGTGCCGCGTACTCTCAAGGTCTCAAGAAAGTTTTTGTATTTGCTGGTTTTGGGGCAACTTTCAACAAAGTTCGGCTTTTTTCTTTTTTTTTCTAGTCATTTACAAACTTGAATGGAAACAAATGAGGAAGGAAAAACCCCTGAACCTCCTAAGCCACAGCTTAATATCCTGCGTACGACTAGGAGAGTGATGAAAAACTGATGAAATGGATAGAAATGATGAATGGATAGATGAAATGGATAGTGATGAATGGATAGATGATGGACGACCAGTCAAATGACAGTCAGCTCGGCGCTGTGAGGTCACCAAGTCCAGTAACCCCGCAATTTCAATACTCTTTAATTAAGACAACACTGCATACTCTCAATAATTTTCTTCAGGACAGCCCTGCTTCACATACTCTATTCTCTACTTTGTACATCATCATAACTTAGAATTTTTTTTCTATTATTAACAATTATACATAGTGCAAAATGGTAATGAAGAATGGTAGTTATTTATACGTAATTAAAATATTGTGATTTAACCAATACTGATTTAAATAATTAATACACAAATGGTAAATTAAAAATGTAAATATAGAGAAAAAAAAGTAGTGCATGCAAAAGGTAGATATGTGAATTATGATAGAATTGCAATAAAAGAAAATGTTAATAGAGATAAAGTAGAATTCACATAGAGAAATATATAAAGTTATATTAACGCAGATTTATATACATAAATCATAATGTAATAGAAGCAAGCGCGCGGACTTGTATCCGTCATCTATTAGATGACGGATACATTTCTCATTATACGGATACATTTCTCATTATATATATATATATATATATATATTTCATATTTTAAAATTTCTTATTATCATCATATTGCCTGTGGTAATAAGTTCCGAAGTTTTGATATTCTGTAATCGATAACTCCCGCCTTTTTCAGTTTCGATTTTTGGTAGATACAATTTTCTTCCCTCCATTTCTCTTCCCTATTTAGATTTATAATTTCTATTACTCCAATCAATTCTGTGCAAAAGGGAAGTTTGGAGTGCAAAATCTTTATTGAGTAAAAAATAAATTATTGGCTAAAATTAAATAGTTTCTAAAAAACGTTTAATAAAGATAAAAAAACTTACATTTTATTTAAAAATAAAACAATAAAGAAAAGGTAAAGATTAGAGATATTTAAAAATATAAGGAAGCAAGGAAAAATCCTAAGAATTTGAGTTTTAGCATCAGGCTAAAAGAAGGCACCAACTTCATTCTTTTCCCCAGGCATTGACCATTTGGAGCAATACTAACGGTTTTTTATTGGATATTGTTGTATGCTGGAGGATGTGTTTTCATTTCACCCGTAGAAAGAAATCCAGCGTTTTATGAGTAGGTCTTCAGTGATCCATTCATTGATGATTCCAACTTCTGGCATTTTACAAGTATTTGTCGGAAAGACAAACGAGTCAGAGAGGTGATTGGGTAGAGGAGTTGTTTTAAGATGCCTCTTTGGTTTTGAAACCAAAAAAGGAAAAAATGTACAAAGGAGCAGCTCTTCACAGCACCTGTCCGCCATTTTTAAGCATTGAACCCACTCCGGCCCTTTTCTGTGTTCCAAGTAAAATGCCGAGCAATGAAAATTGGAATTCGTCGTCGAATCATTTTTGTAACAAAAGAATAATGAGGTAAAGTTGTTTTTTATACATTGTAAGTTGATATTGTAGCTAATGGAGCAATTTTGTAAAGTAGTTTATTAACGAAAAACAGACATGAGAAAATGAACAGCGGTAAGGCAAACAGCAGTAAGGCCAAGATTTATAAATGGGTGCGTTGGGCAAGTGCTTATGGAGAAGAGGTCTTGAACCCGCAGCTGGCATTGATGAATATTGCAGCGTGCTGGCTCATGAAAAATATAACTTACCTTACGCAACAGTAGCCTTTCAGTTTGTCTGTTGATATGCCTGAGAATATTCAAATGGAACTGATTTATTTGCAGCGCAATACCTATTTAAAAGAAAATTTTAGTTTGGAACCCCTTAAATTTTATTCTAAATATGTTAAAAAGAACTCCTTCCAAAACATTCCACTACATGCTTTAAAAATAATGTTACTATTTGGGAACATTTGTGTCTTGCAAAAATTATTTTCACATATAAAGATGCTAAAATAAAAAGTTAGGACCAGAATAACTGATGTCTACTTTGATAACACTTTTGGAGTTTCAATATTAAAAATAAGACCTGACATTGACATACCTTTTAAAACTAAATAGTGTCAAAACTCAAATTGAAAAATATTTTATTACACTTTGTATATTAACATATAAAAATCTTTTTTAATGCCTTTTTTTTTAATTTGCTAGTAAGGACCTATGTGAGCATAAGGGTAAAAGACTCAGATAATACGAATATTGTAATATATATTCCAATCTAATATTATCTCTAACGTATTTCGATACGACGAAAGTACTGACCTTTTGACAAAGTAAGGTTAAAGGTCCCGTTCTAGGGCGTCTCATTTTAAGGGGTGTAAAATTTCATAAAGCTAATTTATTTGTGTTTTCTAAATGCAATCCCTTTATTGTAAAAATCCATCAATCTATTCTCCACGAGAAAATGCCCCTTCCACACACGTCAGAAAAAAATTCGTCGTTGAATAATTTTTTATTAAAATATATTTTTAAGTTAAATCATTCTTTTTTTAAGGGATGAAAAAGTTTTGCTCGGTAATCGATTCATGCCCACGTATCTGGGGCGAACTTTGAAATTAGCCCCAAGCTTCGTTGTAATAGAACCGCAAAAGCCATATAGTTAGCACTTAGGCACCCGCAAAGAAGCGAGAGAAAACTCTCAAACCTTGAATAACTATTAAAATTCTGACTACAAGATCTTATTTTGTACACCACTAACTAATTCGAGAATACTTTAAAGAAAAAAATATATAGAAACTATTTTCCTTAAAAGAGTTACATCATAAAAAAACTAAATTTTGATGGGAAAACTACAAGCAAAACTTTACAACGATACCTGGAAGCAAAGATTTTATTTTCTCATTTAATTTTATATGATACATTTCTTCTTTCCGATAAAGGCAACAGATCTTCATCCAAGGTAATTTTGTAAAATTGTTTAAACCATATCCCCGAAATGAAATTCTGGCTACGGCCTTGGGATCAGCTTCCAATCACGTGAAATTGCATGGGTCCTTTCCCCCCCACCTCATAAAATACTTTCGAAGTGCTATTCCCCTAAATGTTGAAGCATTTGGTTTCAAGGGGATTGAAACCTAACGGAGAAAGAGATGTAAAGATTTATTTAACGGCTATGAAATCGATAGAGTCCAAAGACAGATGTCGACTTTTGGTATTTCTTTAAGTATTAAAAAAAAAAGGGACAGAAAATACCTGAATTCCAATTTTTGAATTCTTTTGCCCCCCTCCCCCAGTTTAAATTCCCAAATCACGTACCTGTTTGAGTTCTATCGTGAATAGATGTGATTGTTTAAAAAATATTGTTCTGCTTATAGAGTTTGTATAAGGTGCAATTTATGCAAGATATTTTATATAGGTTTCTTTCAATGTTGATATTTAATGATTATTTATTAATTATTAAAAAATTAATTGCCTAAAATAATGATCATTAAAAATTTATTATTATTTGATTATTAATGATAAACTAATTATTAATTAATTTGTTTAATAGGTTATTACTTATTATGTAATTACTTATTAGTTATTGCTCCTGCTGCCCCCCCAATAATTTTAGGAACTCTACGCCTATGGCTGTTAGAGTAACTTCTCTACTGTCAATCAAAAATCCCTCAACCAGAAATCCTGCAATCAAAATAGTTTTTAATTGCGGAATTTTTCCTTACCTAACGAACTATAAAATATGGACAAAGATGATGACGGGGAAGGGTTAGATTTTATTCTGAAAGTAGCAGGGTGACAAATATGAAACTCAGCGAGTTCGTTTTGCTCGGACATAGATTTAGAAGTTTCTTCCTTGCGTTTAATATCACTATCTAGAATTGTTAGAAAACATAATGGAAGTGGGTAGTGATGAGGAAATAGAAACGGAAGAGAGTGTGGAGCAACCATAAAATTCTAATATTAAAATATATTCTGATGTTTTGGCGAATTTTCGAGAGATCCAAAACCGTGCTCTGAAGAAAAATAACGACAAGTTCTATAAAAGGACCACAAATATTATTTCCTTTGAAAAGAATGTTTGCCATAAAAAAGCAAAACAATTACGCATCACTGATTTTTTTAATATAAATTAAAATAGGTGAGGATTAATGTATTTGAAATGGTTATAATTTTTTATTGTTAATTTTATTTATTTTGATACTGAATTTACTATTACTAATACTTCATTAGTTTTTATATTACTAATACTATTATTTTATATTACTTAATACTATTATTTTATATTACTAATACTATTATTTTATATTACTAATATTATTATTTTATATTGCTAATAATATTATTTTTTATACTGAACCTCTAAATTACAGCCACTTCCGAAAGACGGTCACCTTTTTATAGTCCCGCGGTTGACTGTTATTCGAAGGTTGTACTGTGTAAAAAAGGAACTTTTTATTGTGCAGTACTTTATTTAACAAGCAACTTAAACACGTACAGATACACTTATAGATAGAACTCACTCAAAGCCCGCACTTTACGAATTTACGTAATTAGCGAGGGAAATATGCATTTTGTTTAATGTAATGATTAAGGTCAATACAGTTTAATCCCTTTTAGCGAACACGACTTCACACGGTCTGAATTTAATAAGCGTAATTAAATATTTAGGAGGGGGCTACAGGGGAAATCGAATGTTGTGTGCAAGTGTCATCTCTTTCCCCTACCGATTTGGGACCTCCTTGACATGTACGCAAGTGCTACCAAATTTAACCTGTACGTATGTGTCACTTGATGGATACTCACCAGATCTGTTATTCGTTCGATTCATGTTTGCAAATAGTTAACTGAAATTTACGTGCAAATGATTCCTCTCACAATAATTAGTTCAGCAGCTACAGAAATGTTTGCTAATTTTATGCTTTGATCCAATCGGAAAATTTTGTACTACCTCTTTTGAGTATCATAATTTTGTGAATATTTCAAAAATTTTTAAAATGAAAGATGTTCGTTCTAGGAAACAAAAATGTCCAATTATATATTCCGGTTTTAAGTATTTAGAAGATACTGCATTCAATTTTTTTTTTTTTAAATTCTCCTTTTAATACGTTCTGTAAATCCATTTAAGGATATAGAACGCGCTATTTTTTGCGTTATTCAAATTTTGGAATCGATGTTGTATAAGAAATGTCTATACTAATATAGTAAAGTTTAAACGACAAATAGCAACTTTGGGTAACGTGAAAATACTTATGCAAAAATTTTAAGCTTGGGAAGAGGTGCAAGACAAGTATATTTTAAGCTAGATGATAAATTGCTTGCAAAGAAAAGCATGATTTCACGGTGCCTAGTAGGAAGCGAACCCACGACCTCTTGATATCAAGCCAAGGGCTCTTCCAACTGAGCTACAGAAGAACGATCGTCCTCTCCTCTGCGAGTGCACATAAAGCTTCACTACAGAGGAGTTTTGAAATGGGACAATGCCTGGACTGCTTTTTAAACCAAATTGACGCCAAAGACGCGAACGTCCGAAAAGCGAGACTAGCGTGATAATAAAGTCGGGAAAATTTTCTCACCATAGCCGATGATGTAGCAATATTAGATAATAAATCGCTCACAAAGAAAATGATTTCGCGATGCTTGGTGGGAACCGAATCCATGACCTCTTGCTATCCGGTCAAGGGCTCTTCCACTTGAGCTACAGACGACCGACCATTCTCCCTCAGATTGGTCATCTGTCGGTCATTCGAATTTCCCTTTGTTCAGAAGTGAGATGTCTCTGCACCATGCTCGAACACACTTTTTTCATGTTGAAATTCTCGTGAAGAATTTGCCTAACAACCTCTTTGTTAACGTTGAATAACTCGGCAACAGCGCGGATACTCAAGCGCCGATTTTTATGGATGATTTGGCCGACTTTTTCAATGTTGTCATCCGTTTTTGATGTCCTGGGACGACCGGGGCGCGGATCGTCTTCGACCTCTTCCCTACCTTCTTTAAACCTTTTAAACCACTCAAAAACTCTGGTACAAAAATAGACACCGATCACCATAAACTTTTTGTAACATTTCATGTTTCCGTAGCAGTTTTACCAAGTTTAACGCAGAACAAATTGATTTGTTGCTCCATGTTTAGAATCAGCTAGATTCCGACAGAGTGACTATATATATACGCTCCACTTCTAGCAAACGCTGTACGCTGGGGCCAGATTGTTGGCCGCCTGACCTTAAAACTTTTATATGTGACCTTGGAGATAACAATGAACACAATACAGGAGGACATCGTTCGCTTCTGATAAGCTGAAAAGGAAGTAAAACAAAAACGAGTCTCATTATTTAATAGCCACACCTCGTTAACATCATCATGATGCTGTAGATATGAAATGTGACTTTAATTCAAGTGGGGAGGCATAATGACCAATTAGAGATGGCACGCTACGCCACTGATAGAGAGAGAGAGAGAGAGAGAGAGAGTGCATGTTTATTTAATTGGTAAGAATTGCTATTTTCTATAAGGATTGGGTTAGGAGGTGGAAAGAGAGGCACATTATTGCTAAATTTTTGGCATATCAGTGCTTACTAAGGGAATAACTGTCTGTACACATTAGTTACTGGACTTGTCTGTATCGGAATTTAAAAGTGCCATAGAGGAGCGTGATGCAATAATTTATAGCATTGATGTTTGTTAAAGAAGTCCGCCAATGGCTCATTTTACTAATTAGTCTAATTTTTTCGTACTTTCAGTATATTTTTATTTATTTTAAATGTGATATGTATTTATAGGAAACTCGTCTCGTGGAGCGAAAACATGTCGCTCCATGCAATATCTAGACACGCTCGCTTGTGACATGAAACGCCATATTTCAACAGCAACGTGGTTTGAAACGTTGTATCTTAAAGTACTCTTAATGTTGACCTTAAACGTAACACTTGTGCTGAAAGCAGATAGTTTGTGACCTTGCCCTAAACGCTAGCAGCTCTATTTTATTGACGGCGGAAGATCACCATGACCCTAAGACTTACGAATTGGCTAACAGCCGGCCTTGCAGTAATGTTTTTAGTTAGCAAATAGACGCGTTTCATTAATCTAACGCATTTTTCACAAAAGGCAAGCGTCTATTTTTTTTTTCGATAGAGGGGAAAATTTGATATAGAATAAATACCATCTCTGTCGAAAAAGAAAAAACGATGAAATGAGCACTTTTTAATAATTAATTATTATCCTATTAATAATAATAATAATTTTATTTCTATGCTCACATACAATCGATTCTCCATAAATTCTATTCAACATTTACAAAGGGTGGATCCATTGGAGACGTGCATGGCATGGTGGGAAATACATAAAAACGTACTTACTAATTCCTGTGTTCCCAAAGTTATACCTGTAGTTAATTTGTTCTAGTTAAAATATGTGTTTTTTTGCAAGAGATTTAAATCTAAAAATATTTCTGCAATCCTGTAATGACTCCGGCCGCCGGTTCCAGTATATAATACCATAAAAATTTATGTTTTTTTCTTCCATTCTAGTCCTTATTTTAATAGGTTCATATTTCCCCATTGGTCTTATAGTTTTAACATTTACTCTTTCTTTTCAAATTATTTTATTTGTATGTTTACCCATTTGCTTTTGTTTATATATTACCTTCAAAATATTTAATTCCTGCATTTCAACAGCATTAAGTGTTCTATATTTTTTATTTCTTCTCTTTGCTGATTTGATATATTTGTTGTAATTGTAAGTGCTCTATCCATAATTGACTGTACTATCTTATTTTTACTAGTTCCCATATTTCCCCAAACACAATTTACATATATTTAATGACTGTTTACTAATGCATAATAAAGGTTTATTGAGATATCCACTGGTATTTTGTCCATGAGTCTGGATATAGTTCCTGCTCCTCCACGGTTTTTCTTACATATTGTTTCAATGTGTTTGTTCCAAATCAATTTGTCATCGATTAACACCCCCAAAAATTCCCATTCCTCTGTTCGCTTATTTTCATCAGCCTTTATACTTAATTTATAGTTCTCAATCCCATGTATCCCTATATTTGTATGTTTAAATATGTATTTTGTTTTGTTTGTATTGACAAATAATAATTTATTCAATATGTATATTTGAACTTTC
Source organism: Dysdera silvatica (assembly GCA_006491805.2). Classification (NCBI taxonomy): domain Eukaryota; kingdom Metazoa; phylum Arthropoda; class Arachnida; order Araneae; family Dysderidae; genus Dysdera; species Dysdera silvatica. The sequence goes on along the minus strand of QLNU02015360.1, from coordinate 6,694,694 downwards.
TTTTAAATGCATGTTATTTCGCTACAAAATCTTTATTAATTGGTTGTTATTATTTCCGGTATCTTATGAATGAAGCTTAAATAGGAAGGGGGAGAAGCCCCCTCATCTATTGGAACTTTTATAGAAAAAGGGCCTATTGAATTCTAAACGATAACCTGTCATGTAGATGGTTTTTCTATAAAATTGTGTTTTCAAGTTCGAAATATTATTATTTATTTATAGTTTTCCTAAGTTGGCATTTTTATTTTCTAATAGTCTTAGGCCCTACAGTAATAACGCGTTCATCTAGCGCGCCGTTATCCCGGGTTTGACTCCCAACGGAGAAAAAAAAAAACTTACCGGCTCACTGTAGTCCGATTTCTTCCCCTAGACCAGTGGTTCTCAACGGAAGCCATATGGGCCTCCTTGTGGGCCATGGCGAAGTTTTGGTGGGGGAGGCACAGGTTGGAATTATGAAATTGTGGGGCCATGGTACCTGTTAAGAGGGCCACGAACAGTTGGCTACGAAATGTAATTATTACTGACATAAAAGAGAAGTTAACGTCAAGGGGATATTAAATTACTCGATAATCGACTGGCTATTGATTGCTTCATTAGTTTTGGAAAAAAATACAAAATGTCTCAAAGAAATCTCCCATCTAGGAAAACTTTTTACAAATAAAGACAACACACCGAATCTCTCATCAACCTAAGCGAAATTCTAACCTGTGCAATGATAACACTGAGTGACTGATAGAAAAAAAGAGGTCATATATGTTAAAGAATAAAGCACATGCTGTCGCATGTAAATATATTATATATCTGGTTATAAAATCCACAAATAAAATCAAATCAATTGTACTTCAGAGTCGTTTGTTTCGATAATTTCGCGAAGAAAATGAATAATTTGAGGATCTATTAATACATACAGAAGTCTGATGGTTATCAAAAGGGAATTATCTCTGCCGTTTTGTTATACTTTAGAATAGTGTCAGATCATTTTTAAATAAGAAGCTTGGGAACCAGATAATTGCTGCTAAGTGTGACATATTTTATTAGATATATTCGAAAAGGTAAATTGTTTTAATAAACAGTTGCAAGGAAACAAGTTCAATTTCATATCCAGCAAGACGGCCATTACTGCTTTCCTTGGAAAACTCACTGTTCTGGAGTAATATTGGACGTCGTGAATTAATGGAATTTCCTTCATTTGCTACTGGCAATTCAGGTGAAATCAGCCAATGGCCGCCCTCGTGTCGCACATTTTTGTGAATTTTTTTTTGTCAGCGAGTACGTTATGAAAAATGGTTAAATTCCCTTTTTCAGAATTTTTCGATCAAAACTAAGGTCAGGGGGTGGGGTCACTTTGAAATTTAGCGTAATTTAACAAAATGACGAAAATGGACAAGATGGTTTTGACGTGTGTAACTACTGTAACTTTGTCATTTACGAACCAATTGTGTTTGTTTTCGTGTCTTTTGAAACACAAAAGTACAATCTATTAAATATAAATCTTAAAATTCTGGAACTTTACAAGGAACCTTTACAAATCTGCAATGAAAGCACCTTTGTCGTCAAATTTGTGAAGATTTCAGGAATTTATTTCAGCAGAAGTCAATTCTCACTACCTTGAAATTTTTTTAACATAATGACAACAATCAGTTCTTTGAACCATAAAAAATCAGGAGGCTGTTTTTTCTGGTTGAAGAATAAAGAAGAAAAAAAAGAATGCAAAAAATTATTAGGGTCATTTCATTTTAAATAACCAAAGTAAAAAATCTCGTTGTCCTTATGTCAGATTTTTGTAAAATTTCTTTGTCAGTAAACACATTTTGAAAAATAGTTAAATTATGTTTTTTCCAAAATTTTTGGGTCAAACCTGAGGTCCGAGGGTGATTTCGAAATTTGGCGCAATTTAACAAAATGACGCCAATGGACAAGGTAGTTTTTAAGTTTGTAATTACTCTTTGTTATAAAATATGAATCGATAAATAGAATAAATTGCCAGATCATATAAAAAATTGTGAAAGAAAAAGCGAAGTTAAAAGGAAATTAAGAATTTACTTAGTAGAAAAACAAAAATATAATGGTCATACTGGCCATAACGGGAACTAGAATAATAATACTTGTTTTTGTTTTGCTATGCTTCCTCCGTGCACTGAAATGCAAATTTAGCATGGAAATAAAATTTGTAATGTATTGTATTGTAAGTATCAGGAATTTATTGTAGCAGAATTCAATTCTACTACCTTGATATTTTTTTGCATAATGCCGACAATCAGTTCTTTTCACCATGAAAAAAACAGGGAGGTGTTTCTTCTGGCTGAACAATAAAAGACTGAACAAGGAAAATGCAACTTATTTTTAATTGTCTAATTAGAAGAAACACACACTTGAATTTGTATGGTGAAAAGAACTGATTCTCAGCATTATGTAAAAAAGTTTCAAGATAGTGAGACTTATCTTCTGCTGTAATGAATTCCAGAAATTTTCATGAATTTGACGACAAAAAAATTTTCTTATTGCAGATTTGTAAAGGTTACATGTAAATTTCCAGCATTTTAAGAATTATGTCTTATAGCTTGCACTTTTGTGTTTCAAGTAACATCAAAATGAACAAAATTGGTTCATAAATAACAAAGTTACGGTAATTACACACTTAAAAAACCCCTTGTCCATAGGCGTCATTTTGTTAAATTGAGCCACATTAAGTGCCCCCCACCCCGATCTCAGTTTCGACCAAAAAATTTTGAAAAAAATAATTTCACCATTTTTCATAACGTATTTGGTGACAAAAACATTTCACGGAAATCTGTGACGTGAGGGCAACGAGATTTTTTGTTTTGGGTGATTTGAAATGAGATAACCCTGCTCTTGACATAGGATTGCAAGATAATTTTTTGTTATATATTGAGCATTTGAAGAATTTGGATAATGATATGCAATTTCGGTGTAACGACATGCTGCATTGCAGATGATTATCCCAGACTTGGTGGTGAATCCATTCGAGGAAAACGCAGCTAATATGGACGCTGTATTAGAAGAATATCTAATTGAATTTCAATGTGATGCAGTAGCAGCCGAAGCCGTATTCAAAAAAAGATAGACAACATTTATCGATCAGTAGTGAAATTGCAAATAATTTTTCACAGCTTTGGAAGAAATCAAAATCGTTTTTTGTCAGATTTTTGACTTCATATCTTATTGAATGTGGATTTAATAGAGTTCATCTTCTATCAAAAGCTCGTAACCATCTTGATATTGTAAGGAAAGGTGATCTTCGATTGTCTCTAACAAAGCTGCAGCCAGATATACAAAAACATGTTTTTTCCCATCAATCATAAGGATCTCACTAAATTAAGGGGAAATACTGTAATATTTGGTTATGAAATATTTTTATTGATATTTCTGTATAATAAATAAAATATTATTAATAAAGCACATTTATTTGAAATATAATTATTAAAATTTAAAAGTACGTTAGGGGGCCACGGTCGTGGATGAAGCTCAAAAGACGGCCTTGACCAGAAAAAGGTTGAGAAACACTGCCATAAGGGGTTCGGATTCCTCAAAAAACTATAGATTCCGGCGCAGCATTATCCTTGATGTCTTTGCGCCGTACAATTTATAAGTTTTTAACAGGCTTATCAAATCTAATAAGTTAACTTGTAAATATGGCATTAAATGTTTTTGAAATTCTGGTGGAATCATTTACTTAGGTCTCACTTGAAGTTTTTCTATGCGAATAGCGACCAGTAAAATGATTCTATACATTGGTCATGAAATTATGGGATGTTTTATTTTTAGATTATTTTTACTGGCAAGTTTAAAGCACTGCTTTTATATTGTGAATGAACAACAATAAAAATTAAAGTGTTAGACCAATACTTGGTGTGTATTTTATTCATTGTTTCAAAATGCAAAATTGAAAACCAATAATTGTTTCATAGGAAGCACATCAGCAAACAATATATTCTGAAAAGACAGTTTGAAACGTAACACAGTTGATTTAAACTATGACACATATAGTATGAATATATATTGTGAGAGGTATTTGAATTATCTACAAATGAATTAGTACAACAGTTTTCTGTTCCTACAAGGTGAGACCAAAAAGTAGGGTGAATGACCCCTTAATTCGAAAATATGAAGTGTCCAATTCGCGGCGACATGAACAAGGTATTTTTCCGTATATTACAAGGAACCCCCCTTCCCCCCCCCCCTCCAGTGCTCACATGCTGAATCTAACAGATTTAATTCAGTCGTAAGTAAACACCATAAGAAACCTAATACGTGAAAATTATCATCCATCTCCTCAGATTAACACTAAAAATAATTAATAAAAAATGATTTTGGTTTGACAGAAGAGAGACTTTATCGCCATTTGGCGCCTTTTAATTTCTTCCATAAATTCCTCAAAAAGTATCCAAACAACATTAAATGTAAATAAATTTAAGAAGAAAAACATTCGTATTAAATATATTTATAGTTTGTTCCAAGACCGCAGCCAGGATTTGATTTCGGGGTTCAAAATGTTTGCAGCATGTATCGATATAATCACAGCATGTAAGACAGTATGAAGTTCCATTAAAATTTAGTTTCAGAGGGGCGTCCCTAAGATACCCCCCTCTGGATACGGGCACGGTCTGTTCCATATTATCCACACACGGATAAACAGAATGCAAGCGATACTTTGTGACAGAATTTTCAAAATAAAAATGAATGCTTCTCTTATGCACAAACTGAATTGCAACTTGCAATGTAAATAAATAAATAAATCTACAGTGGTATCATTTCTGGGCATAAAGCTTCAATCAATGCTGGGATAAGCATATAGCAGAACTGAGATCAAAAATCAGTAGCAATATCGGTATAATTGGTGACATTAAACGCTTCTTGCCTAACAAAACACTAACCATGCTTTATAATTCTTTAGTTGAATCACACCTTTTATATTGCATTCCTGTTTGGGCTGTTGCAGCTCAAACGCATTTAAATAAACTAAGAAAATTACAAGAAAGATTCTGGATTCATGTCATAAGGACTACGGATCATGGTGAACTGAGAAAAGGATTGAATACAATTTAAAATCAATAGATCTAAATGGATTTCCTGACTTGTGGAAAAGAGACCTCGGATCCTTGGAGACCGAATGAAGGAGAAAGACGCTGATGGTGTTGTTGAGGAGCTGGGGACAAAGATTAGAGAAATTTGGGATCAGACTAGAAGGAAACAGGGTGGACGAAGATGGGGACTCAAGAGGAGCGTTCCATGGTGGAATGGAGAATTGAGTGAGGCAGAGAGTTAAAAAAATATAGGAGGGTGCAGCGATGTACTGGGGAGGATGATAGAGTATATGTATCCGAGGGTTTTAGAAGAGAACAACAACTATTTCTAAAAAAATTATAAATAAGAGTAAATATGAATCGTTGAAAAAGAACTGTACCAAGGTTAATCCTTTTAAACCGTTTGGAGATCACTACAAAATAGCTAGTGGTAAATTCCTTCATCCAGGAACAACTAAAAGTATAAGAAATGAAAATGGCACGCTCACTCAGGGAATCCAGGAGACAATCACAACTATTATGATGGGACATTTTCAGATTGATAACGTGGAAGAGGTCAAAGATATTCATAGAGAAATTAGAAAGAAACAAATTGGACATAGAACTATGAATTTGTATGATATTGAATTTACTAGAGATGAAATTAGAAATACCATCGGTAGAATAAATGTCAATATGTCTCCTGAACCAGATGGAATCTCACTAGACATCATCAAGGAAGTCCACAAATTAGAGCCAAGGATTCTGACAACTTGTATAATAGATGTCTAAATGAAGGATATTTTCCTTCGCAGTGGAAAAGAGGTAAATTGGTCCTATTTAATAAAGAGGATAAAGATCCACACAGTGCAGCGGCATACAGACCGATTTGTCTACTCGACGGGCTCGAGAAGCTTTTGGATAAAATGGTTACGAATCGTATTAAATGTCATCTGGGATGTAATAATGGTTGAGAGCAGAGGCAATACGGCTTTACGAAAGGGAAAAGAACTACAACTGCAATAATGGAGGTGATAAGTAAAATTAAAATGGAAAATTACAGAGTAATAGTATTTGTTTAATCTCATTGGATGTGGTCAGGGCATTCAATAATGTTTCGTGGCCTTCTTCACTAAAGCAATTGAGAGATAAAGGATGTCCTAGAAATCTATATGAAGTGGCAAATAGCTTCCTGAACAATAGAAAGATTTTGTATGAAGGAGGCGATACTAAAATTGAGTTCAAATATACAAAGGATCTCCCCAAGGATCTAATAGTGGATCAGTGTATTGAAAATTAATAATGGATGAGCTTTTGAAAATAAGAATAGAAGGTACAGAAATTATCGGATTTACGGACGATGCATTGATGATGATATTCGGAAAGACAAGAACTAAAATAGAGAGAAAGAGAGAGAGGATATGATGCACAGAATTGCTAACTAGTGTATAAAAGCTAAACTTAAATTAAACGAAGAAAAATCTACAATGATTTTCTTCCCGAAACCAAGAAAACCTATTAGAGAAAGACAAATGATGAGCTATCCAAGGATTAAAATGCAGGAAAAAGCTATTAAAATAACGGAAGAATTAAAATATTTGGGAGTTATCATAGATAATAAACTAAGTTGACTACCACATCTTAGAATGTAAAAAGCAAAATGCCAATCAATAAACCAAAGATTAACCCCTTCAGACCTGGCGTACGGTATACCGTATATCAACTTTCATACATAATTACATGCAAAACTATATGACAATATTTGCACCTCTTGTGATGGGATGTCCTATATACTGGACATTACATAACTTTTTTAATTTTCATTCAAATTTACTAAAAATTTATATGTATTACCTTAGAAAATCAGATTCCGAAGGGAAAATTTTTAACTCAAATATTTCAAAATTCGGTCTGAAGGAGTTAAAAAGCATGAGCAGGGCAAACTGAGGATTGCTCGGCAGTATCCTCAAGAGAATCTATAAAGAAGCGATAGAAAGAATAGCACTTTATGCAGTTGGGATATGGTGGGACTTGGAAAATAAGAAAACTAGAAAGGAAATCATACTGTTGCAGATCCAGAGACTTTCATTATTGGGATGTACCAAGTTCTATAGAACAACCAGCACAGAGGCACTGCTGCCAATAGGTGAAGTTGCGACAAATGAGGCCAAGATGTTCAAACTAAAGAATCTACATAGCGAAATATTCATTAATAACCAGGGGATGTTATATGAAAATATGGAGGAAATATATGATACGCTTCAACACCCAACCAATATTGAGACAATTGAATGGAGTAAAGAACCCCCAAATGGATATGGGTATGAGGTTTTTACAGATGTGGAGCATTATTGGGGGAAAAGTGGGAGCTGCATTTGTGGTGTATTATAACGGGGAGATATAAAAACTGAAAACTTCAGACTGTACGAAAAGGAAGCTATTTTCCAGGCTGAACTTACAGCACTGGAGAAAGCTATAGAATGGCTTAGAATATAGAGCTTTGCATCTTAAAATTGACATATTTATGGATAACCAGAGAATTCTAAAAGCAATTAACAGCCCAATAGTAAAGTGAGAAAGAATTAAAACCGTCAAAGAAAAAATTAAAGAATTAGCTTTACGAGTCGGCTGTGGGATGCATTGGGTTAAGAGCCATAGTGGAATAGATGGTAATGAATTGGCTGATAGATACGCAGAAGGTGGTGGTAGCTCAGATGTAATCGAAATCCAGCAGTCGTTGGCATGGCATATGGTTAAACACTGGCTCACTTTGAACAGCATTAATAATTGGCAAGAAAGATGGAATAGTACAGCTAAGGATCGAATAACCTCAAAGTACTTCCCAGATGTGAAACTAAATATAATGGAAGGTAACCATTATTCGAACTAATTCTTTATGAGCCACTGAAGAACGCCAGAATATTTTAATACGTTTAAAATTAGAAATTATGTATGTGCGTGCGAACAAAGAAATGCAGATTTTATCCATTGGTTGAGAGATTGTTCTGCTGGAGCAATTAGAGACAAATAAATAAGAACTGACGGTCAACTGCGCCTCAATTGCTACATACAAAGAAATAAGGGAAAAAATTTATTCAATGGTATATTTTACCAATTTTAATAATAATCAAATTATAGAGGAAGAAGTTAATTATCGATTTCCTGTTTCGGAAGCTGAAGAAGAAATGTCCGATACTAACAGTGAATAATGAATAAACTGAGATTGTTGCTTTTAGATATTTTAGTAACATTTAGACATTTTAGTTGTTATTGTACTTGTTACATGCATATAGTAACAGTGAATATAATGTTGTTTCGGGGGGAATGGAATTGACTTGTTTTATATGTTTACTTTCATTTTATATATTAGGTCTAACGGAAAGTTCTGTCCGATAATGTTATCTCAAGTTTCAACAAATGTACACGTGTTTATTTGAGACACACATGGCTGTCTCTCTTTATCATTGCATTTATACGCGTCTGATTTTCTAAATTAACTGAAACAGAAATATCTCATTTCATTATTAAGTGAGACACGATCGTGTAAACATGGCTGCCGATGAAGTTCATTTACGACACTGTATTTTGTACGATTTCCAACAAGGCAGAAATGCTATAGAAGCGTGTCGAAATTTAGTGGAAGTTTTTGGTGGAGATGCAGTTTCGGATAAACCATGCAGGAGATTGTTCGAAAAATTTGAATCAGGTGATTTCGACCTTAATGATAAGTCACGCTTTGGGCGGCCATCTTTGATCGATGACGATATTGTCAAGACCATGATAGCGCAAGATCCTTTTTCGACAACATCGGAGATTGCAGAAAAGCTTAACTCAGCCCAACAAACCATTTCAGACCATATTTGGAAACTAGGATTGGTCTATAAATATTCCAGATGGGTGCCTCATGAGTTAAGTGAGAAAAATGTGCATGATCGAGTCGCCATATGCACATCTCTGCCTGCTCGGAACAAAAACAAACCCTTCTTGGACCAGATGATAACTGGTGATGAAAAGTGGATTAACTAAGAAAACATTGTTAGGAAAAGAGCATATTGTGAGCTCGGACAACCTTCACCCTCTACCTTTAACCGAGGTTGAGCCTGAATAAGAGAATGCTGTGTATATGGTGGGACATCTAAGGACCCATATAGTATAAGCTTTCAAAACCTAACAAGAAGCTCAATTCAGAGAGACACTGTCAGCAAATGGATGATTTAAACAAAGAAGTCAAAGAAAAGAGGCCGGCGATATTCAATAAGAAGCACATCATACTGCACCATGATAATACTAGACCACATACTGCTTTGGCGACTCGTCAGAAAGTCGCAGAGCTAGGCTGGGAAATTCTGCCACATACACCATTTATACTCCACAGGCCTAGCACCCCCCGATTATCACTTGTTTCTCTCCTTCCAAAATTTTTTGAAGGGGAAAAAATTCAAAACTGAAGCAGGTGTCAGTCAAGCACTACTTGAATTCGTCGCCTGTAAGAAAAAGACATTTAAAAAAAATGGTATTTACAAATCACCATCAAGTTGGCAAGAGGTCATAAGTAACGTCGGAAATTATATTGTACAATAAATGTTATTGAAGGTATGAAAAATTCATTATTTTCTTTTGCTTCCCAAACAGACAGAACTTTCCAGTAGATCTAATATATATTTATTTTATTTGTATATTCATTTTTAATGTACTTATGATCTTGAGACGCCATAGCAGTACGGGGTTTTAGTGTTTTTAAAGATCGTGTGTGTGTGTGTGTGTGCGCATGCATGCATGTATATGTAGGTAGGCAGGCAGGCAGGCAGGGAGGGAGGGAGAAGGGTGGCTGCCGAAGGCGGCACTGTAATGTCAGATTATACTTTGTATTAGAGCTCCTAAAACCTAGACTGACCTATCGTCATCATCTTGTTTCCCATAGGTGGGGAGCGCTTGGCGACGTTGGAGATCGATTGCAATTTTTAGCGCCATTATCGAGTGCATTCATATATTTCTTCGCCGTACTTTCAAGTAGTGGAAACGGTAAAAGTAGGGCGATAAAACTTATTTCTTACATTTTAATACAGAGTTACGATGGTTAATTCAGGATACATAATTTGTGGAGAATGGAGCATGGGCGTATCAGGGAGGGGGGTATTGGCATAACTACGAAATTTTTTGGGGTGGGCCAAGGCCTTTTTTCTAAATATGAATATACGAAATGAATAAATAACGTTGCTGTGGGAAATTTCTAAGGGAAGCCAATGAGCCTTCTGGGCTGGGCCAAGCTTGACTACTCTTATATGTATGAGATGGGGTGGGCAATTTTTTTGTGGAGAGGGGGTAAATACTATTTGCAGAATTGAAAAAATATATATCTATATAAGAAGTATGGGTGTTTAAAATCTTGTATAGTTATACATAATGTCGTGGCCAATAACGATGTTGCCTAGGCATCCCCAGAAAGATTTTTGCTTTGAAGGGTGATTTGAAAAATCAAATTTTATATTGCTAGCACCAAGCTATCTTTGAAATTGTGGGGGAGAGGAGAGGGGTCAAAGTTCAAACTTAGTTTGAAATTGTTGGGAGTGGGGGGTAGCTCACAGACAATTTGTGTAGAGGTCCAAAAAGTCTATAGGTTGCCTTGTCTCTAAGGGGAGACATTATCCCCCTTCTCATTCTGGTTTCATCACCACTGATAAAGACATAAAAATATTAATAAAATCTGCTTTTCTATAACCATGGCCATTTTTAAGTCAGTAAAAAAAACCAAACAAACCATAAAATGTGAATAAAAACCATACTGACCAATCCAAATGAATCAAGAATCGTTGTCCATGTCATGTCGGTGATTGACGCCGTTTGACGAAATCCAGTTGTTTCCCAGTCTAAAACCGCCACTGTGTTATATAACGCACTGTTAATTAAATTTTAAGCGAATTGGAAGCCGAATATTATTGTATGCGTATGACATGCACATATCTTGCCTATAAAAGCTTTATTTCTAAAGTTTGAAATTTTATATTGAAAAACGGGTTTAGCGAGGACCGTATATATTTCATTGACTTGGAGCATTGGTTTGTTGAATTTTCGAGCTGTGCTTAAGTGATCAGGCTGGACGTAAGGAGAGCGCGGATTAAACGTATCCTTCGTCCATTGAGCTAGGTATGGGTCTGGCCCGAGTATGGGTCAACCAGTGTCGTGCACTGGAAGTTGGATATTATTCCCCTTCCCAGGGTCAACACAATTGACCGGTGCATAGAGATGTCATCAGTCATACATAATGAACCACGTGTGGTTGCAACACACGAATCTACTGCGGGCAGCGAGAGGAAAAGGCACCTCATATAGCAGAGGCGTAGCCAGGCTGGGGCTAGAGGGGGCTGATTCCTCCCCTGGAAATTTAGTCAGATTTTCTGAAAAATGTTTTGGCGCTCTTTTACAATATGGTGACTACTTCCGGTTTGGTGAGTGTTTCCTTCCATACATTTTTTCTTACTTGGATTTCGGTTTTCTCCTATATTTTTTAATCCTAATATTTTTTTCCCCTTCTAATTCCGTAGTTTTGATTAAAAAAATGCAGAGCTCGAGCTCTGGCGAGGCCCTCCTCATTGATGGACCACAAAACTTGTTGCGGCACCCTACGTCCTTTAATTCCGATTTTCTCCTATTTTTTATCGTTGTTTTTCTCTAATTCCATAATATTAATTAAAACAAAATAATCACCGAGCTCTGACGAAGGCCTCTCCTCATTGACGGACCGCGAAACTCCTAGCGGCGTCCTGAATCCTTTGATTCCGGTTTTCTCCTCCTTTTTTCAATATTACCAGCTTTTGTTTCCAATTTCAATACATCTTCGTTTTTTTTTTTCTTTCCAAATTTAAATTCAATTTTTTTTTTTAAACTTAGAAAGGAAACACTCACCAAAACGGAAGTGGTTACCGTATTGCAAAAGAGCACCAATATTTTTTTCTCAAAACAAATTTTTGTAAAATTTCATTTTAAAATTTTCGTCTTGTATGAAATTGTGCATGACAATATGAAGTTTAATTCGATATTGAAAATGTACTAAAAATAGCTTTTTGCGGTAGATCTTGTGTACATAATGGTTTTTTTTACAGAGGTTTCAGTCTTCATCTAATCTATAATAAAGATAAGGGAAATCATTGAGGGGTATACTAAAATTTACAAGTTTTCAATGCAAAATTTAGTTTAAGAAACTTTTTTAGAGATCAGGAGACCAAGTTGCCAAGGAAGTGTTGGGCAAGCTTGAAGACAATTCATAGCAACACGTGCCGTGTGCGGCCGGGCATTGTCTTGTTGAAACGTAAGTCCAGGGTGTCGCAAAAGGAACGGTAACACAACCGGTCGTAGAATGTCGTCTACGTACCGCTGTGCTGTAAGTGTGCCAGAAATGACCACCAAAGGGGTCCGGCTATCAAAGGAGATGGCACCCCACACCATAACGCCCTGTTGTGGGCATGTGTGGCGTGCGATAGTAAGGGCAGGATCCCCACGCTGCCCTGGACGTCTCCAGACACGTCTGCGGTTGTCGTCAGGACACAGTTGGAAACGGGACTCGTCACTAAAGACTATACGTCCCCAGTCAGCGCAGTTCCAAGTTGATCGAGCCCGGCACCACTGTAATCGGACTTGACGGTGTAAAGGCGTGAGAGGTAAGCGGCGTATCGGTTGACGCGAGCGTAAATTCCGCTCTCTCAGTCATCTGCAGAGGGTCATGTTGGACACATGTGTGCAGGCTTCACGTTGGATAGTTGATAACGACGAATCCGGTGCTGTGACAGCTGCTCTGACAATCGCTCTGTCTTCCCGTTCTGTTGTGGCCCTAGGTCGACCGCTGCCGTCCCGACGCTGACATCTGCCGTTGTTGACCCACTCTTGCCAGCACCGTCCAATCGCCGCATCGCTTCGACCCACATGTCCAGCGATTCTTCGATTCGTCCAACCAGCCTCTTTCAATCCGATAGCACGACCTCTTTCAAACTCTGACATATGCTCGTAATGAGCACGAATCTTTCGGCGAGGCATTGTTACAGTCGACGTAAGATATCCGCAGTCAAAATGCAACAGAAATTTTGACCACATATTGAGAATCGCTCCTTATATATACCTGCTGAATGCGCAGTTCCGATGCGCTGGAGTTCCCGCTATTCATTCATTGGACACCAAATTTTAATCATTTGCATGTTCGGTTAAAATGTCTTTGCATACGAAATTTCATTACAATCGGACAACTCCTTCTTGGTGCATCGATTTTTTTGTTATAGAGTGTATTTATGCGGAGCATAGCAGCTTCCATAATTGAGTTCGTAACCTTTATTTTTGTTCCATGCCATTATATAATAAAATTTCATGAAAAATAGGTGTTCGATAATTCACATTTCAGGCGAACAAATTATGATAATAATCGTTATAATTCAAAGCGTCTATTTGAAAAAGAATAATTTGTTACGCAATATCTACTTTAGAGACATAATCTCGTCTTATAAACAGATAAAACATATATTTTTTATATGTCTGACACATTCACGGTGGAAATGGGTGTGCAATGTTCTGAGAGAATTTCATATTACATTTTCAATTTGTTGGTATATAAATGTAGAATCAGGATAAGAGGAAAATGTGTCCTGCACTAGCAAACAAAACAATTGACCAATTTCAACATCAACCCAATGTATTCGTAACATTCGTCCAGTGTAATTACGTTGGTTTTTTTTGGAATGATTACTATGCGATTTTGTTTTGCATAACGACCATTTAGTTCGGACAATGCCTTCGCATGAATGAGCCAGCACCCCTCCCACAAGAGTATGTCTGTCTACATGTTTCCCTTCTACAATCCTTTATGCTTTAATTCAAGGACAAAGACTAGTTCATTTTTTCATAAATCTATTCGGTATTTCTTTTGAATCCATCAGACAGTCATTTGAAATAAGGTTTATTCATGAGCTAGGCAAAATAATGTTTTCTAAAACCGTTTTTTTCGTAAATAGTTTTCTTTCTTCGTGTTTCTGATCATTTACCAAGTTATAGATATTGTGGTTCTGAATTGCATAGCAAAGGGGTGGGGGATAATTTTCAGTTGGCCCCAGGTACATGTACTGACGTATGCTTACGATTATGCGCAAAACATGTTTAGCCTCTTTATTACTCTTTCGATACACTCACATGTATATGAATTCTTCCTTAAATTGCACGAAAAATGTAAATAGCTAATTGATTTTCCTCAACTGTTTTTCGTAAACATTAGTTTTATTGTTTATGCTTTAGGCATATCATGTTCTTAAGTTTCGTTTGCACAGTTGACATCATTAAATGCCAATGTCGTATATTCCAGGGAATATAGGTAATATTAGATGGACCAACCAGTTTTTTGCCTTTTAAAAATTTTCCGTAGCAACTTTTTTTTTTTTTTTCATGCAGAATTGCAGAATTTAGCTGTGCCTTTAAGAAGAAAAACTGTTGGCAAAAACTTCGTCCAAAAGAAAGCGGCTTTCTCTTTCAATTCAAAGTCATTTCTGGGAGTAATGGTCGGTAACGGAAGTCGTTTAATAAACTCTGACTTCTGGAGAAGATACAAATCAGTTTTTGAAATCAGCAGACATTCTGTCGCTTCGAACCAAGAAAAATGACCAATTACGTTTTGTGTTGTTGTTGTTGGGTTAGCATTGCAGAACGGACAGTTTTTGGTGTTAAGAATCGCCTTCCTTTCATAAAGAGAACCCTAGGTTTGTTAGATTATAAAATCTCCAAAGTAAATCAGTGCCGAATACGTACCTCTCCGGTGTGTGAAATTTTAGAAAATAACATATTTTTTTGTGTGTGTGCATGTGTACGTGCAACATTTTAAAAATATATACAGTGAAAATCGTTTATGACGATTCCTGTTATAACGACCAATCTCAAATAACGATGGAATTTTCACAAGAAGTTTGGTTTCCTATTCTACTCTTTACTAAATTTATCGCTTGCTCAAAGATCTTATAAAGATCGCACTGCTCACTGTAGTCTGGGGTTTGGTTCCCTAGGCCTTAAGAGGTTTGGATTCCTCGGAAAACAGTAGGTTCCGGCGTAGCATGACCATTGTAGTCCTTGAGCCGTAAAACCACAAACAAACTGCACTTATTGGTTATAACGACATCGTATATAACGACGAAACCTGCTATAACGACGGCGATTTTGTAGTCTACGTAGATTCTAAGTAGGGAAATCCGTATCGGATATAACGACGCGACTTGACAGTTATACATCGGACCCACGTGGGTTCCTAATAACAAGCAGTATATATAATAAGCTATCTCGATGTCCTTAAATATGAAAGTGGGCAATCTGTTGAACTAACTCAATTGGTTTGTTAATTTATTGTGGTCCTAGAAATAATTGATCACCGTTCCATTATACGCTGTGGTTGTGTTGGCTGTTGTTATTTTTTCACTTGAAAATCTCAGGAAAACGAGGCTAATGCCTATGACTAAATTAGTCGGGTATTTCATGCTTTAAAAATTCTCGCAACACCCCGGTTAAAAATCGCTGGTATAATATAATAAATATTATTTATTACATTTGTTTTCTATATTATATACTTCAGTATTTTCTACAATTTTTTTTTTAATTTAAAGAATTAAACAAGTACTATGCATTTAGGTGTTCAATAAATATAATTTAATACAGTAATTAAATTCATTATAATTATGTTTTTATTTAATTTTGAAACCAAAAAGTTTAATACTTTTTACTATCAAAACAATTTATAAAATTCTAAAGTGTATTACTGTACTATGATTTTAAAAATATGTCGTTTATAACGATTATTGATTATAACGACCGAATTTGCACGGTCCCTTGGAGGTCGTTATAAACGGTTTTCGGTATATATAAAAAGGAGCCTTATACATCTTTGTTTAATGCAGATTGTATATGTTAAGCA
>QLNU02015360.1:6665474-6678643 GCA_006491805.2 Dysdera silvatica | reverse complement strand
CTCCAAGACATGGTACAGGAGCTCTCAACTAGAAGTAAAGAAGTTGGACTCAAGATGAACCTACAAAAAACTAAGATCATATTTAATAATTTGGTAGAGGAAACAAAAATACAAGTTGACAACTTTGACCTAAAAACTGCTGATTTGTATATTTACCTTGGTCAAATGATTTTAATGGAAGGCAACATTATGAAAGAACTCAACAGACGTATTAAACTTGGCTGGAGTGCATTTGGAAGAAACAGTTTTATCCTGAAGGCGAAATTGCCTTTGTGTCTAAAAAGAAAGGTCTTCAACCAGTGTGTATTGCCAGTCCTCTCTTATGGATCAGAGACATGGAGTCTAACAGTTGGAGCAATACGAAAGTTACAGACAACGCAAAGGAGCATGGAGAGGTGCATGCTTGGAATAACTAGGAGAGATCGGAAAAGCACTTGGGTGAGAGAACAAACTAGAGTAGAAGACATCATTGTTAAAGTAAAAGGGCTGAAATGGCGATGGGCTGGGCATATTGCAAGAAGAACTGATCAACGATGGACAACAGAAATTCTGAACTGGATTCCAAGAGACCACCGAAGACCTAGAAAACGTCCTCAAACTAGATGGGTGGATGAAATAAGAAAAGAGGTTGGGGTGACGTGGAAACGAATGGCCCAGGATAGACTTGTGTGGAAAGCATTTGGAGAGACCTTCATCCAGCAGTGGATAGATAATGGTTGAATATGATGATGATATATATATATATATGCTGATAATAAAAATTTACTTTTTGTTATTCTTTAATACTATGAAAATAATGTGTATCAAGGTAATGGAAAACGAGGAAATTATTAATTTATGTAATACGTATCTAACTGATGGAGAGCCTCGAAACAAGCCCTTGTTTTCTGCTCTCCATTTCTAACCTTCTCATATCAATAATATCTCAATCTCTGGAATTTCACTTAAAACGTTAGAATGATATTTTGAAATAGATGTATCAATAATAACATATGCAGGTTGAATAAATTTATTTCTTATTCTTAAACTTGGTTCTTGTTGAAAGAACGGTTTTATACCCCTTTTTATGTTTTTTTTATATTGTATTATTATTCTGTTATACTGTTTTATTCGTTTTATTATAGTATTTATGTATTTAAGTATTTATATATGTATATATATACACACATTTTGCAAAAAAAAAAAAGAAGCACTAAAATAATCCGGTTATCTCGAAATTTCGCATGCAAATTCTTTTAGACCAAGTATGCAAATGATTAAATTTTCAAAGCCAATGAGTGGTAACTTCGATCATAGCGCGCATTTCTACTGCGCAACTGGCATCGTACAAAAGAGGTAAAAATTGCGAACGGTTTATTTTTTTCTTGTTGCTGGCATTGCAGCTTCCTGAAGACACAACCAGTAATGCTGTTACGACGTTGTCGCATAGTCGGGATGCTTGAAGCTGGCTGGTCCTACTGAGCAATAGGCTGCCACCTGCACCGTACGGACACTGCTGTGCAAAGGTGTTGGCAGCAATGGTTTCTGCGAGGAACTCATCGGCAGAATGAAGGGCCCTGCGGTGGCGCAGTGTGGTAACGCGTTCTCCTAGTGCGCCGCTAATCCGGGTTCGACTCCCAGCAGTGCAAAGAACGCTTACTCAGAGATCTCATAAAGATCGCACTGCTCACTGTAGTCCGGGGTTTGGTTCCCTAGGCCTTAAGAGGTTCGGATTCCTCGGAAAACAGTAGGTCCCGGCGCAGCATGACCACTGTAGTCTTTGAGCCGTAAAACCAAAAAGGAAGCAAGCCGAGTGAAGGCTCTATAAGGCCCTAAGGCGCACGAATGCGGGGCAAAATCGGTTGGTTGTGCGACCAGCCCGAGCTTCCAAAATTAAAAAAGGAATTTTTGTGGGTCCTCAAACTCGATTTTTTCTTCAAAGACATGATATTCAACAAAACCCTCGAAGGCGACGAGAAAAAGTCGGGGACACGCTTTGTCTGGTGTCAACTAACTTCCTCTATAATGTCAGAGTAGCAAATTTCAAGGAACTCGTTGAAGAAATGTTGGCTCAGTATCACAAACTCGGCTGCAATATGTCCTTGAAAATCCACTTGCTTCTTTCCCACTTATATTTCTTCTCTGAAAATTGCGGCAAGGTTAGTGAAGAACATGGCGAACGTTTTCACCAAGAAATTGCAACGATGGAGAAATGATACCAAGAAAACTGGTTTACTTCCATGTTGGTTGACTGCTGTTGGATGATCACCAAAGATTCTCGTGAAATGATTTACAGCCGACAAGCGAAGCCCAGTAGGAGACAGAAGAGGACTTTTATAGGCATTTGTTGCTTTATTACATAAACTATTGCGGATTTCTTGGAAACCGTAGTCAATTTCGTTGTCATATTCATGTTCAGCACCTCGAAATCTATAAGAAATGTCAAAAATTTTGTCAAATGTTTTTGTCCAGTGTAATGTATCGAGAAGAAAAGTTTTTTGGTTGTTGTTTTGTAGTCGCGAAAAAAGAAAAGAAAAGAAGTCAATTTTTGTTTATATTTTATATTTAGAATTGGTTTTTGAGTGTGGCGGAGATGTTTTTTTAAAGTCAAATGAAAATTAAAATCTTCCGTTCTTGAATTAAGTGTTTTCTATGCTGGAGACGTTGTTTTGTTATCGTAATCAAAGACATTGCAATATATATTAAAGTCTGGTGTTTCGTAAATAACTTTTGAACGAAGGCTCGTAGAGCTGTAAAAGTTAGGTGCGAGTATAGTAAAGTGCCCATGGCCGATGAAATGAGATCGACGGCAGCGTCATCTGTGGCGAAATTGGGAAGTTATTGCACCTAATTCTGGAACTAGAGGAGATACAGAAAATTTTTCAATTACAAAGTTGTTAAGCACCAGCTAGTTAGTAAGAAACGACTTTTTTTCACCACCTTAATAGGGCAAAATTCACGATTTAAGAGGTTTTAAAGGTATCCGTCCAGCAACGCCATTGTTGGTCAAAATTCCGATTTAACGTCAATCATTAACTTCAATTTTCAAAATTCATGTTAACTTCAATCATTCATTCTTGTAATTCCATAAAACTTCATTCATTATATAAGTACAGATTCATGTTACGTACTACGTACAGTATGGTGGAAAAAATCGACGTTATTAATTCCGTTGTAGAAATATTTTTTGTGTTATCATGATTATTTGGTATAATGCGGTAGCAACGACAACCCAATTAATTTCCAGGCTAATGCCTTAACCAACTACGCCACTGGTACGCCTATGGCAGATTGGTGGATGAAATAAGAAAACAGGTTGGGGTGACATGGAGGCGAAATTCTCAGGATAGACTTGTGTGGAAAGCATTTAGAGAGACCTTCGTCCAGCAGTGGATGGATAAATAATCGTTGAATATGGTGATATGTAGTATGTGTGTGTGAGAGGGAGAGAAAGAATTGCAATTTTATTTTAAAATTTTTAATTATATACGATTTTTTATTTAAGGTTCGGGGTGAACAATTTGTTATTGCCCACTGCCTGACTATGCCACTGATATATCCAGTGCCGGATTACAGTTCTTATGAGCCCTACGCTGGAAGGATAGAATGAGGCCCCTAAAACATGTGACCCTTGTAATCAAGGCCCGATTAAGCCAAAGCCATTAAGTTAACGCCTAGTATTCACCCGGGGCCCTTTCCACGCACTCGCAACAAAATTATTCAATAAGTAACAAATGCAAACTCTTGTGGTAGGTATTATCTGCATAATCAATCAATAGTTTAAAGCCATTTTCAACGACGCCTAAGTTATTAAGAAAAAATGTAATATTAATAAACTATTAAGTTATAATTAAAAACCTATGTTTCAAACTGACACTTTAAACTTTCCATTCAATTGTCAAAAAATACAAAATTTGGGGGGCTCCAATAATATGGGGGCCGCGGCCCCAGAGGTCCGTTTATTAATCGGGCCCTGCTTGCAATATTCGGTCAATAAATCACAAGTTTTTCCTTGATATTCCTTATTTTAATATTTAGGTGTATCAGTAATGAAAATTTACGGGACACTTATAAATAAACAGGGTTATAATAACGTTTAAACTTAAATACAAGGCTTCTGCAGGGCTCCAAAATCGTGAGGCATTAGACCTGGGCCTGCTTGGCCTATACGTAAATCCGGCACTATATATCTATGCCCAGCTCAAAAAAACAACTTTTCAGATATTAAAATATTCGTAAACACCCTTTAAACAGAGACAAAGAATTTTCCATTTGACAAATACAATTGAACATCAAGAAGGGGAAGGTAAAACATGCGAAAAGCGTGTGACCACGGAAAATAAAACGTTAAGTAATCTCGTCATGTCTACCTTAAAACTAATTGTTTAAAGCTAATTTTTCTTGAATGCATTCTTCAGTGTATCAAATAGTCGAAGGGTAAAACAAACAAAAATTCTAACTTGTAAATATAAGATGTAAAATAGTACAGTTCTTTCCGCTTTCTGAAATCCCTTTGATAACAAGTGCCTGAAAGTTATATAAATCCGGAAGCCGATAGCTATCGAAAGCAATAACACAACCGCCAAGAGCCAAATTCTACCAGACGTTTTCTGACTACTTTTATTCATACACCTTTGAAAACAGATCAGGGTCAAACAGCCGTTGCGATTAAATAAACTTTGAACGACTGTTCACGACCTAGAAACACCGCTCAAAGAATAGCGATAAAAATAAAATAAAGGCACTCGGAAGAGGGTGGTTCTCCCAGCTACTGTACTCTCTCACATACACATACACAAAATCACTTATTTCAAATTTAATACTGAAATTTGGACTTCATAATAGTTGTAACACTAAATGGTGGTGTTAAATAAATTATAAAATATAAATGTTTGAGGCTGTAAACGTGAAAGAGAACTTGATAAAACGAAATCCTGTTACGTCGCTTGATAAATTAATATATGCGCATTAACGAGTTTATCGTGACTCCCGTTACCATTTTCGTATCAGTGGAGAGAGATTATTCATGTTTTTTTCAAAAATGATTTTAAGGTGAGCAGTTCTGTACAAGGATTATGAAGCCACTTAAAAGGTTACACTGATCACAAGTAAAGAAACGTCAAGAAATGTATGTGGAGTAGTAGTAATTCATGAATAAAATAGGGCAATCTAGAGGATGTAGCAGTAGTAGTTTTTTTTAAGGGAGGGAGCTAACCATTAATAAAAGGTGAAAATTCTATCACAGTGTCGTTTTATCCAGTATAAATCGTGCTAGTTCGAAGGGGACGGGCTTAAGCTCCCCAACCCCTTAGCTTCATGATATATAATTTCCTACTAACTAGACTATGCTTAACTTTGTAATTGAAGCTTTTTCTGTATCTCTTTTAGTTTCATAGACGTAAAAATTTCTTCACTTCGTAACATAGGGTGCTATTGTTGATCCCATCCTATTGGGCATAGCCACTTTACTATGTACGCATACCTAACTTTTATAGCCTTATGAAGCTTCGTTCGAAAGTTACTTGGGTGAATAAGGACTACTTTGTATCTTATACAGGGTGTTCGATTACCGCGTGTACAGAGTTTAAGGGATAGTAGGATATACCAAAATAAGCAACATGTGTTTTTTCTTTTTTTCGGAAGAGGTTTTGTTACCGAGTTACGGCCCAAAAATAGTTTGATGGATGGAAACTGGAAATGTTGATGCTAGCACCAATCTGTACATGTGGGCTGTACTTTTTTGAATATGTGTTCTACCAGACTGAATACTAAAGAAAATGTATTTTTTTTTATTCGTTTCTG
Source organism: Dysdera silvatica (assembly GCA_006491805.2). NCBI lineage: Eukaryota > Metazoa > Arthropoda > Arachnida > Araneae > Dysderidae > Dysdera > Dysdera silvatica. The sequence continues at coordinate 6,672,862 of QLNU02015360.1, read as the reverse complement.
TCGATTTCTCCATCAGGCTCGATGCATACATCTTATGGAGGCTGTTGTTTATCGACTGAATTGTGTTTGTGCTTATAATCGTACATAAACCATGTCTGTTTTCTCAACTTTTTTCTTCGCTACTAGAAAACGAATAAAAAAGGACATTTTCTTTAATATTCAGTATGGTAGAACACATATTCGGAAAAATACAGCCCACATGTACAGATTGGTAGTAGCATCAACATTTCCAATTTCCATCCACCAAACGATTTTTGGGTCCTAACTCGGTAAAGAAACCTCTTTCGAAAAAAAGAAAAATCGTATTACTTATTTTAGTATACCCTACCACCCCTTAAAGTCTATACACGTGGTAACCGAACACCCTGTATATATATATAACGAGATCTGATATATTCTACCCAGAAACAGGACAGTGTTTCCGGGAGGGTAAGGAAGGAAGAAAAAAGGAATTGTAATGTGGTTGAAAATGCCAAAGGCAATTAGGTACTTCCAAGCGTTTATTTTACATATCTGCATTCAAAGCAGTCAATTTTAACAGACACATATGTATATATACATTTTTATAATTTGGACTTGGTATTTTGAATTGAATTTGTTTAAGTATTGGTGAAGATTCTAGCATTTCCTATAAAAATCTTGACCACTTAAATGTATTTTTTCTAACCAATATCGACTTTAAAATGCCTGCTTTTAAGTTAGGTCTTCTTCACTGTTTACATACAGCTCATTGCAGGAAATACTCGTTAAATTGCAACATTACTTCTTGACAGGGATAGTATATATTCTACAATTTTGATTATGGAATTTTTTTTAAACTATGTAAAAGTTTGGACATCTTTTTCATTAATTAATTAGCTAGCTATGTAATTATGCTTTCCACGGGGAACTTTAAGGATAGCTGGACACATTCATCCAAAGCGGGACTGTCCCACCATAACTGGATATCTAAATTCAAATAAATTGTACTTGACTACCACTAAACATACGGATGGTGGATTTAAAGTTAAAAAATAAATAAATAAATAAAAATAAAAATAAAAAAAAGGTGGGGCTCTTCAGTCACATGAGAGAAATTAGGGTCAACATAGTCACCTACTTTAAAGTGACCTTTACGTCAAGTGACCTCAAGGCACTTTCAGCTGTTAGAAGGTGGGGGTGGTGAAGAAACACTGTCAACAAAATTCGCCAACTGTCGACAATGCGGCAGCATAAGAGGTTCATATAACATTTTTTTCCCTAGAGGAGAAAAGTACTTATTCAACATTCACCATTAAATATTACATACTTAATAATTTTCGACACCCAAGTAGAAATAAACTCAAGCTAGAGCTTTTTTATGTTAGGAGAAAAAGAGACGCCGTCCCCGCTCTAGAGTCCCTCCGTTGAGCCCGTAGTGCTTTGACCGCTAGACCAACGAGGACTGGAACAACGTTCTATTTCTCCGTATGTAAGATATTACTACCTTTCTCAGGTTGGTTGCTTGAATTTTTGTGGCGCAAGGACAAGGGCCATTCTGCGCCAGACAAGGTACTCTTCTCAGGGATAACACAATTGCCAAATAATGGTCAACACACAAAGCCACCGGGGCGAATTTTTTTTTATGATTTTTGTGGAGGGAATTTATTATACTCAATAATTTTCGACACTCACGTATAAGCTCAAGCTAGAGCTTTTATATATATATATATTTTTTCCTATACATAAATAAAAGCTCTAGCTTGAGCTTCTACGTGAGTGTCGAAAATTATTATATAATAAATTCCCCCACGAAACTCACAAAAAAAAAACCTCGTCCCGGTGGCTTTGTGTGTTGACCATTATTTGGCAATTGTGTTATCCATGAGAAGTGTATAACAATTTGTTGTAACGCTAAATTAATGCGAATTCATGTTCTATGTCCATATGGGTGCCCTTTAATCAAAATAAGCAATACTTGATAGTTCAGCCATTTATTGCGAATCTTAAATAACAAATTTCGTTTACAAACGTTACAATACGGGTTGCGGCTAGCAATTGCGTATGCCTTCAAAGCGTGCGACGGACCCATGCACGAACGAATCAACAAATGACGTTCCAATGACCGGAGCAGCACAGCCTTGGAGTCCGGGTTTCCTGGGTTGAAAACATTAGAAACCATTAGCTGACATGGGCAAGAACTGAACATTGCTCGTATTATAATAAAAAGCAATCAGACAACTTTGAGCGGTTTGTTAGATTATTAGTACATGAGCCGGCTTTCGGCTGCGCTAAAGGGCAGCCTTCATCAGATGTATATGGAGCGAATCGAACATACAGCAGATAATATAATTAAGGAATACAAATGGGGAAAAAATAATGTAAAAGAAGTAAGAACAAAGATAAAAATAAGAAATATAAACCACGCGCGCGAAAAAATAAGGGTTTTTGTCAAATACTTTTAGGCCGAGTAAGTTAAAAGATGGAGTTTAAGAAGAGATAGAAAGGTACATAAGATATGGTGTAATGAGTTATGGAGGGTTGCTAAGAATGTATTGCTATGCACGGAACAACCAATGTGAATTGGTTGTTCCGTGTTAATTGTGGAGGAGCGCCTATGGTATATCTCCAGTGCTTCCCTGAATCTGAGACTTTTAAGGCTATTTCCGGCATGTGCCAACAGTCTGGTATGGTGGAATAATGGGGTGGCGCCATTGGATTGGATGTATTGGGCAAGACTAGTATTAAATCTATTATGACTTATATCTGCCATGTGCTCTTTGAGCCTAGTCTGTAATTTCCTAACTGTACTACAGATGTATTGTGTATGGGAGTTACTGGAATTATTAGTAATGGGGATGGTGTATACCCCCGCCTTTTCAGTGGTGTGCATGGGGTCCCTATCCTTTTTGAGGCGTTGTAGTATGCTATGACCGCGTTTGTACGCAAGAGCAAGGTGATGTTTTTATAAGGCCTGTTTAATAGATGCAAAAATGGATGGAAAAAATGAACAAACTCCAACATACCTGAGTGGTGTGGTGTGAGCAGAAAGAGTGGAAGGTTGGAGGTTAAAGAGTTCCTTATGGAGTCTGTTAAAAATTTTATAGACCCTCTTAAGGGGAATGCCTGTGTGTAAAGTTTTTTGAAGGATGCAGTTATATTCAATATTAAAAAGGGAGTCACTGCTACACACCATAAGCGCTCTACGTATATGTGCTGTGATGGCTGCTTCAATATGAGATTTAGGTTGTGCTGAGTGATAAGTCGGAAAACAGCTGGGTTCGGTCGCCTTGTGGAACACAGTGAAATCAAGTTGTGTGTCAGATCTAATAATAATTAAATCCAAGTACGGAATGGTTCTATTGTCATCTTCATCCATTGTGGTGAATTTGATGGCTCGGTGGTAGTTATTCAGTCTACCAAGCATTTGAATTATGTTAACCGTTTTGCGACCGAACCCAGCTGTTTTCCGACTTATCACCAGCACAACCTAAATCTCATATTGGCCAGCCATCCCACCCTCCTTTAATAGAAATAAAAATAAAAAAATAAAGATATGTAAAAATAATTAGAATAACAAAATTTAAAAATTAACATGGCACCACAACAAACAATGGTAACATAATGAACACGCAATATATAATTAACTCACGATGAAAGCAAATAACTTTTCAGTCTTTTCTTAAATAAATGTAAATTATTTAAGGCCCTCAAATTTTCAGGAAGCAAGTTCCAGCTCCATGGACCCCCCAAAAAAAAATAAGCTGTGCTTCAAATAGTGGTTCTAATAGATGGCAGAACAAATTATGCGAACTTCTAGTTCGATAATTATGACTTGGATAGATAGGTTCATATATGATTCTATTCAGTCCTAGCCTTATACATTTAAACATAAAAATATTTAATTTATATGAAAAAGTCTTATTTATAGAAAGAATACCAACCTCATTTAATGAAAGATTTGGTGAATCAAGCTTAAATGATAGTATTCTGGTAAATCTTTTCAAAATACATGCCAATCGAATAATATTTGTACGTGTTAATTTTCCCCAAACCAAATGACAATAAAAAATATGTGGAATTAGCAAGGCATTATATAATACTATAATTAACAGGTAAGAAATATGATACTTTACGAATAATCCCAATATTTCTACTAATCTTGGCACAAACCTCGTTAACCTGGTCGTTCCATTTTAGATTCTTATTTAAAATAATACCCAGTAGTTTCATTTTGTCCTGGAATGGGAACAACCTTTTCCCAATGAAACTGTTCGGCATAGGAGAAGGCAATGGTTTAAGATAATGATGAAATAAAATATCAAATGTCTTATCAATATTAACAACGAATTTATTTACTGTAAACCAATTTAAATATGAGCTTAATTCTGTATTTATTTTATGCATAAGTGAAGGTAAATCAGAACAAGAAAAAAAGAGTGTAATGTCATCAGCATATGCTATTGTATAAACCGAACTATTTAGAGAAAAAAAGTCATTAAAAAATATTAAAAAGTAGTGGTCCAAGTACACTACCCTGAAGAACACCTATTCGTATATCAGAAGACCGAGAAACGTCATTTCTAATCCTGGTAAATTGTTTACGGGAAGCAAGATACGAGGTTAACAAACCTAACATTTGACCTCTAATACCCATTGAATTTAACTTAATTTTTAATATATTATGGTCAATAAGGTCGAATGCTTTAGAAAGACCAGTCTGTATACCAAGGCAATATATTTTTTTTCCCCCAAGCATTTTTATACAAAAGTAGTTGCAGAAATCAATGCAGATTCAGTCGATTTATTTTCCCTGAAACCAAATTGATAGTCGGAGAAAATATGATAACGATCCAGATAATCTATCAACCTTTTAGCAATCAACCTCTCAAAGACTAGACTTAATATAGGCAAAATTGCTATTGGACGATAGTTATTTAAGCTCTTCCTATCGCCCGACTTAAAAATTGGAGAAATTCTGGCAGTCTTAAGTAGGGTTAGAAAAATACCCTCCGTAAGGGCTCTGTTTAAAAGTAAAGTCAATGGTGGTGCTATTTCTGGAGCTACATATTTACAAATTTTAGAACTAAGATCGTCGTATCCAGACGGCAATATGTACAAGATAAACAATTAAATTAATATAAACCGCTTGTAACACTTACTGAATTGTTTTATAAAAGTCCAGTTGATTAGTTGAATTTGAAAACGCCCTAGAGTGAGGAGATCTACAAAAAGTCCAGCATGAAAAATTCAATAAATCGCCGAAAAATCATTTAGAAACTATTTCTTCAAGTGCAAGAGGCCATTGTTCGCTATAAATTGCCGCTTTCCTAAGCATGCAGATTCTAACAGATTCCAGTATTGGACAGTGTAAAATAATATGCTCCACAGTTTGCTTGACAGTTTCATCGTAGAAACAAATGATCCACCTAGGCCGATCATTGAAAATATTGACCAAACCTTCCATGACAAGTAAATAATTGGGATAGCTTGTAAGAAAATTCTAAATGGTTTGCATTCATCCTACTTTTGACAGTTGGAAAAAAGTAATGCTGCCGTTCTTTGATTGCTTCCATAGGTCTTCCCATTTCTTAAATATTGGATCCTCGACAATTTTTTTGATTGCAGTTATAGGAGCTTTATCATATGCAGTAAACCCTCTCTACAACAATGTTATACGGACTGAGAAAAATTATCGTTGTAGAGAGAGTTACTATTATAGAAAGGGTTCATTATACAGTAAAACCTCTCTACAACACTATTATACGGACCGAGAAAAATTATAGTTGTAGAGAAATTTATACTTATATCGGATATCGTTGTAGGAAGGTTTTTCTGTATTATTGGAAGTTCATTTGATAGGGCGGTAAACTTGGCAAGTGCGTCTGCGTTTTCATTACCCTAATTTCCGTTGTGGGCTTTAATCCATTCAGTTTTATCTTCAAATAATTTGAGTGGGGATTCGACATAACTTGCCAAATGATCTTAGGGATGGGATAGTGGTTGCTGAAATTTTTAATGGAGTCGATTGTGATCTGGCTGTCAGTGTAAATGATAGCCCTTGTTGTTGATCTACGATATACTTATACATTCAAATGTTCAAGAATCAGTACAGTCGCCATTGCTTTTGCTTGATTATTTGAACACACTGGAAGTAGTCTGTATTTTCCCTCTTTGACAACATTGCCCTCCTTATAAGCGTTGAAGGCACGCCCGACCCTTTCATTAATTTTGCTACCATCCATACATATTTGAAATTCAAACTGGGATTGAGTATATGACGTTGTTAACTTTCCCAGGTTGAGTCCAGTTGGAAGACGGAATAGGCAGGTTATGGCTTCGAACATCTATTGCCACCTCCTGGCATCGAAAAATTTCGATTATTTCCTGTGCCTTTAAACATATTGGAGTAATTCCTCCCAGGAGACACGCAGCTTCATATGAAATGGTGCGAAGTCCTCTAATAATACGTAAGGCTGTGCTTCTCTGTGTAAAATTAAGCTTACGTTGATTATAATTTGTATTTGACCCATTAACGGCTAAGCATAGAACTTTATGGTTGAAATTGCATAAAAATCCACATGTTTATAATTTATGACAATAGCAATAAGGTTTCATTGAAAAAAAAAATCTAGTGTATGTGGTGGCAAAATGTTGCATTAACGCACCATTAGCGGTTAACGAGGTCAGTTTATATACACTGTGTAAGTACAAAATTCAGGATTCCTATAATACCCGATTCATTTTTCACTTAAGAAAAATTTTATATGTTATTTAAAATGCTTTTACAGATATTCCCATAATTATCTGAATAATTATCTAATAAAAATCCAATTAATAAAATTTTAATTATCTAATAAAAGTATAATCATCTAATAGAATTCTAATTATTTAATAAAATTTCAAATGAACTACGTACTAATAAAAATTGCAATTCAGGAATGAAAATTTCGTATATCCCAATTAGCTAATGAAAATCTTAAGTAACTAAACTTAAGTCCTAATTAGCTAATGCAATTCCTAATTAACTAATCAAAAGTCTAATAAACAATCAAAAATGAATAGCATTTTGTTTTTCGAAGACATTGCATTCAGCCATCAGTCCTATCTCAGGTAGTTGCAACGTGTACCTTTGGAGCGTAAAACTACTTAAGCCAAACCAAATCACAGCATGTGACCCCAAAATCCAGAGGAATATTTTTTTATACAATAATTTTTGCCACCCACGTTTATTTAGCTCAAACTAGAGCTTTTTTTATATTTGGAGAAAAAGAGGCGCGGACCTCATCCTGGGCTCGAACCAGGGTCCCCGCATTGAGCACGCGGTGTCTTGACCTATTAGACGAATGTAGATAAGAACAAATGCATTTTTCTCCGTATATGAAGATGTAAGATATTATTACCCTTCACAGGGATAACGCAATTGCCAA
>QLNU02015360.1:6621398-6644416 GCA_006491805.2 Dysdera silvatica | reverse complement strand
GGTTTTGATTGTGAACCATAGAGGTGAGTATACTTTCAGGATGAACGCTGTGATATGAATAAGATTTGAAGATGGGTCTGAGGAAGCAACGTATAGTCTAAGGACTCTATTAGCCGTTGTCAACTACCTGGAATGGCTGAGCAGTTCAGGGTTACGAAAATCTGGGGGACAAACACCTGATTGGACAGCTAGTGAAATTTCATGGACATATTTTTGACCTTTGCTTGGGATATCCTTCACTTTTGGAAGTATGCACTGAATTTTTAGGAATTCTGCCAATTGTAATTTTTCGTATCCTTGAAGATGATTTTCGATAGGCCCAGAGTGCAACTGTGGGCCAATTTTTGTGCCATCTAATTTTTCAATGAAGTGCCTCAATGGCAACTCATTGAAGTGGAGCATACAGATGGACCACTGTAAAGGCTTTTCTAACGGAAAATTCTATAAATATAATGGTTCCGTTCTTCCACCTAGTGTTTGCTCCATCCTATCCAATGATTATTACATTCGATAGATCGGTGTCCTTTCCACGCAGATTAGATGCAGTACTGTTTGTAGTATCCTATTCTATTTTATATTTTGGAATGGAACCAGGTTTTTTAATGATCGAAATTTGTTTTTCTTTTTGCATATTTTTCTAACATTTGTATCCTACTTTCTTCGAGATTAATGTGTCATTAGTACTTCCACCAAAGTATAAAATCCTAGGCCTATTCGTATTTTGGATTTGTCGTTCTTGTAATTCAATATGTAATTTTCGTTTCTCTCTTCTCAATTTACTTTTATAAATAACCATTTCAGTGTTTGCTTCGGTGGTCATTCCGATATATTTCAAGACACTGAAAACAATATCTGATGTTGCCCTATCCGATACTCCATACCGGTCACTTGCTAGAGGAGTGTTTCAAAGTTTTAGTCCCGTTTGGGAAGTTGAAGGTAAGTACATGTGACTGTTAGTCGTAAATTCAACATCCTGGCTACTATTAATTTCTTCATTGCTTCCTGTTCCAGATTTTGCTCCTTTAAACTTGAATTCATCGGCGTGAGGCGAAACTGGGGAAATTTTAAACAAATCCGTGGCCCTTTTCTTCCTCTCTGCTATATTGGAGAGCTCTTCAGATTCTTGTCGATACACGAAATTTTTCCCTTTCTGTTATGTCGCTGATCGTACAGAAATTTTCTTTTAATAAGTGGGAATATTTTCTCAATGCAGCATGTTATGCAGTTTACGTGAATGGACTCCGAGCAGATGCATTTGTCAAAAGATTTGCTACGACTGCATTTGAGCGCCATTTCACATTTGCAAGCAGCAATATCGAAAAGTGTAGAATCATTCACATAATCAATATAGACCTTTTTCCACTCAATATTATCTTTGTCTCTGTAAGATTTGCGATGTTTGTATTATTTATCATGTAGCTCTTTTATCTGATGAATGACTCGCTTCTACAATTTTTTATTTTTTTCACAATTTTGGCCAATTTTCGTCCAAAATGACCCCTCCCCCTAACTTTGGGAGTATTTTCGTCCGTCAAAATATTATTCTCCGTTAACTAATTTCAAATTACTGCCATAATTAAAGTTTAATGATAATCCATTAATTTTCTAAAGGGTCAACTTATAGCTTTCACTTTCAAACTTTGGAGGGCTGTGCGACCTGGAAGATATTATCAGATTCCAAAACTTCTTTTGCCACTGTGTTTATCTCGACAAGCAGCAACGTTTCCGCATTATTACGTTTCGATTCGAGCAATTTTTGAAAATTCGACCCACCCTAATGTATAGGAGAAAAATTGCAAAAACCTGCCCCTGTGGCTTAGTGTGTTGACCATTTGGCAATTGTATTATCCCTGAGAAGGGTAATAATACAGTAAAACCTCTCTACAACAATATTATACGGACCGAGAAATATTATCTTTGTAGAGGGAGTTATTGTTATAGGGAGGGTTCATTATACAGTAAAACCTCTCTACAACACTATTATACGGACCGAGAAAAATTATCGTTGTAGAGGGATTTATCGTTATATCGGACATCGTTGTAGGGAGGTTTTACTGTATATAATAATTACCATAACTAGTAAAACGTTGTCATTCAACATATAAAAGATTCCGTAACGTTTCGGAAACTACTGTTCGCTTTATCAAGCAAAGTGGCACTTCGCTTGGTAAAACGAAACAGTATTTCTCAAAACGTTGCGGAATCTTTTCTTATACCCTGGATTAGTGACAAAATTTTACTAGTTAAAATTTCATGAAGATATATGAAACAGGAGTTACTGAATTTTGAAATTTCGTGTTCAAACAAACGCTAAAAAGAACTTATCAACATGACATTTTCAGGCTTCAATGTAATCGATTAGTACTTCCTCCATGGCCGAAAGAAAGTTTCAAAACGTTTATTTTATATAGAAATAAAATACAGGGTACCAGGGAGGAAATTACATAAAAAGGTTAAACACTGGTAAAATAGCAATGAAAAAGATCACTCAAGCTTTCGGACGCATCAGCAGCAGTCCTTCATCAGGAGTAATGACGATGTTATGTTTCTGTCTCTTTTTTATACTTGAAATTTCTGGAAAACCCTTCATCAGAGTAGTCCCGCAGAATGGGAAAACCCAATGAGAACCAATGGGAGGCCTCCAATAGAATCATGGAAGAACCCCAATAGGGACCAATGAGAAACCCACACTGCGGGTTACCTAATTTGGGGATGTCTCATACATTTCAGAGTAAGAGTTGTTTATAAGTTTCTGGAAGTGGTTGTGATGTATTAATGGCTTTCCCGTGTAGTTTGTAAGTTTCCCAAGATTCTAAGAAGAGTCTACTATTCTTGTTTGTGATGTGACGGTGTAGTATTTTTGTTGAGTCCCAGTCGGGTTCGTGTCCGTGTTGTAAAGCGTGTTCTGCCAGACGTGAGGCTATGTCTCCTTTCGCGAGTGCTTGTTTGTGTTCTTTTTTTCTTGTTTTGATCATTCTTTTTGTTTGTCCTATGTAATGTTTGTTGCAGTCTTTGCATGGTATTTGGTATATGGCGCCTGTGAGATCTTCTGGTGGAACTGGGTCTTTAACTTTTGTAAGTTGTTTGCGAAGTGTTGTGACAGGGGAATAGAATGTTTTGATATTTGCCTCTTTAAGGATGCGAGAGATTGTTTCGGAAATGCCGTGAATATATGGAATAGATATGCGGGTGTGAGATGTATTGTTTAAAGATGTACTATTGGGTCTACAGTTTCTGAGAATGAATCGTTTAGGGTATCCATTATTTTTAAGTGCCGTGTGTATGTGTTTTGTTTCTGTGTTTGAAAGTGTTTCATTACTGCAGTGAGAATTCGCTCTAAGACTTAATGTTTTAACAACGGAAGCTTTGTGGCATGTTGGATGATGCGATTTAAAATCGAGATATCTGTCTGTATGTGTGGGTTTACGGTAAACTGAGGTGAAGATTGAGTTAGAAGATAGAGGATGATCTTTTTCATTGCTATTTTACCAGTGTTTAACCTTTTTATGTAAGTTTATTTTATTCATACTACGCAAGTATGTTTTGGTGCTAACCGTTCTCACGGAAATCATACCTCCTATTAGATATGCTTTGTTTTTTATTGTATAATTAAATTTCGAGATAAAGAAAATTTTAACCTGAAACTAAACAATTATATCAAAAAACTTATATTTCAAGTTTTAAGAAGTAAAAAAGATATGCACTTTTCCCAGATTCACGCTTTCTGTTCGTTCGAAAGATTATATTTGTAATCTTGATATGAACTTTGCAATCGACAAGCATTTTTTAAACTTTACTTTTTACAAACTAAGCTTTTAAAGATGACTTTATGGCGCAAAATATTGCTGTACCGGAAACGGGATTTAGTTTTATAAATGTAATTTTTTTGTTATCTAGAACTTTGAACACGGTTTCCACATCACTAATGCAAAGGGCGTTTGGCATTTATTAATGGAATTTTTTAAAACTGAGATACTACCTGTAGTGAATTTAAATTACAGGCTTAGTGAACTGTTACAATTTCGATTAATGGAACAATATGTCTTTTATTGTTATATTATTGTAATTGTAATAATTGGCAACAGAACAGTAGCGTATTATCAGTCACTGGAGTAAGGTTTTACTTGTAATGCCGTTACATGTTAACAGTCACTTTTTCCGGGTATCGCTGAGTAACGCCATTAGATTTATAAGAAAACAACGATAACTGTAACTTAGTTAATTTTTAATAGCAACGGATTAACAGAAAATGACGTTACATCAGATAACGTGATGCTGTTCACGGAGATAGGTCGTGTTTTCGTTTAGCTCCCACTTGCAACTCTACTCTAAGGGAACACGGGCTGTTTAAAAATGAATACTGTAGGGCATTCGGCGTATGGAGCATATCGAAATGGTTGTGTTGTACAGTTATACACAGTTACCTAATTATTTCTATTAGTCAACTCTATCACTTACAAAATAACGGCACCTGAGTTACCAAGGATAAAGGCATCCACCTTGTCGCCTGCTCCAGACGGAACAAGAGCTAGATCTATGGCTGAGGAGCTTTCAGATATAGTCTCAGTGGTCCGGCCAGCTTGATCACTTGAGAACGACGTTTATGGATAAAATCGAGACTAGATTGGTAAATATGAACACTCTTGCGCCACATGGTGAGCAGTTTGCCAAAATTAAAGATGCAACTGTCAATGAAGTTAATGGTGAGATCGGCAAACTTGCAGGTGAGTGGCGTTCTCCATATTCTGATCTCGTAAAGAGGATTACACAACTTGAGGATAAACATAAACAGATGGGTTTTGAACTCGAAGATCACTGTCAATACACAAGATCTTGTTTGTTAATTCATGGAATACCAGAGTGTGACAGGGAAGACCCACTAATCTCTGTCGTTGATTTGTGTAACGATCAGCTTAAAGCAAGTCTAATATCTACTGATTTGGTGACTGCACACCATTTGGGTCATGTTCGAGACCCTATGTCTAAGGAGAACAAACCGAAGCCTGTCATCGTTAATTAATATTAATCCTATTATCGTAAATTAACCTATAATCGTAAATTTGTTCGAATGTCACAGAGAGACTATGTTTTCAAAAATAAACTTTTAAAGGGATCTGGAATTGTGATTACTGAAAGTCTGACACCGAGGAGGAAGCGGGTATACGATGATCTGAGGCGAATGGGGCACGCTTGCTGGTCATATTACGGTTCAGTATTTTATATAAATAGTGACAATAAAAGGGTTGTTCTTAGAATAGCGGTGGATTTCTAGAACTATCGTTGTGGTTAACTTATTTTTGCTTTGAGGTCACTGATTTTCTCGTGGTCCCATGGGTGTGACCCTGTGATTACATTTTTGGGCCCTGTGTATTCTGTGATTCAAATATTACGGCAAGTGTTTATTTTGTTATTCTGTAAATGAACAGTTTCTATATTTGCTCTTTTTTCACCTGTGGATGACTTTTTTGTTTTCGGCCGATTCGTTGCTGGCGATTTGTTTCACCGTCAATTTACGTTCTTGGCACTGGTGTGTTGTTACATAATATTTTATATTTCATTCAGTATATCATTAACAACCGATTCGAGTTCGAAAATCTTGGAGAGATATATACGTTCCTAGATGGTAATACGTGGAGAAAAAAAAAAGGACTAGAGAGGTTGCTGCGTTTAGGTATGTTGGATTTCAACCATATTCATGTCAAATTTTCCACTTAATAGTTTTATATTGATTTCACTTATAATATCTCAATTTGCTATATACGAGTTGTTATTTTGTAACTAAATTAATGATATCGTTGTTTTCTCAAAAGCTGGAATATAACTCTAATGACTATTCATGTAGCGCAGTCGTAGCTGAATTTAACTATTAACACATGGCCTTGCGCCATGAAACAACCCATCAACTACTAACACATTTTGTATTTCATTTGGTTTAATTACTTCTGTTCTACTTACACTAATTATGGCTATGTTATGAAACAGTCAGTCCCTCGCTCACTACTTTCCTGGGACATATTTGTTGATTGTTTATGATAATAAACATTGTTCTACTCTTTCTGCATTCTCTGATTCACGAACTTTTCCGCTGCTGAGAATTTTTTGAATATTCGCTTCTCGGTCGTCTAGATCACAATAAGATTACTATTACCCATTTCATATGTTTGTATTCTCTGATGGGTGCTTTGATTGTATATTTGAACATGGAGGAACAGGATTCACTTATCTTCGTTTCCGACTAACACCCGACTAGTTTGCCTATAGTAAAAAACATTAACTATAATAAAAGAAGCTGCGCTTTTTGACACATAAACGCAAGGAGTTTGAACAATAAACTGGACTTACTACAACACTTATTACAATCAGCGGAGGTGAGAATTTATCATATCTGTGTTACCGAGACGTGGTTCTGTGATGGGTTTTCTCTGGATTTAGACGGATATAGATTGTGTTTTGAGTCAAGACCTAAGGGTGACGGTGGTGGAGTGGCTAGATACACACATGAGTTTAGATTGCTTTGTCCAGAGGTGCTGGACGGGTATTTACCCGTCATTTGAAATAATTACCATCAGATCCTTTGGATACTACGTCTCTTCCATTTACAGAATTCCTAATACACAAACTAACCCCGTCTTTGATTTTTTGAGCGATTTTTTTGGCCTTTATCAATGACTCTCAAGAAAAACTTATTATAATGGGAGATTTTAACATTGACCTACTGTCAGAGAACAGAATACAAACACAAGATCTTATGATATACTCTTTACCAATGGATTTGATAACTATACTAATACAGCAACAAGAATAACCACTAATTCTTTAACTCTATTAGACCTTTCAATTACAAATACCAATCCTATTGGGGCTGGTACTCTTCCATTCCACATTAGTGACCACCTGCCTATCTTTATCATTATAGATAACATTTTTAATAAACCTCTATCTTACAATGAACTTTATTATTCAACGGACTTTTCTTCACTTAATATTGATGTCTTTAGATCGGAATTACTTTCAATATTCTATATTATATTATTATTCTTTATTATTATTATTATTATATATTATTATTATTATTATTATTATTATTATTATTATTATTATATTATTATTATTATTATTATTATTATTTCTTTATATTACTTCATATATATTATTATTCCTTTTATTATTTATTATTATATATTATTATTCTTTATTATTACTAGTTATTATATATTATTATTCTTTAATATTACTATTATTATATATTATTCTTATTATTACTATTATTATATATTATTATTCTTTTATTATTACTATTATTATATTATTATTCTTTTATTATACTATTATTATACTAATAACATTATGCCCTACTAACATCAACTGATTTTATATATTCTTCTATTGATAACAGGGAATCGGTTTTGGGCTTATTTTTCGATTTGACTAAAGCCTTTGATACTGTCGATCACAATAGATTAATATATAAACTTTTACTCGCGGGATTTAGGGGATTGGGCCTGAAACTACTTAAAAATTATCTTGAATGTAGAGACCAAATGGTTAGACTTAACGGTATAATTTCCTATACTAGACAACAGAGATATGGCGTCCCTCAGGGTTCTAATCTTGGTCCACTGTTTTTTATTCTTTACATCAATGACATTTTCCAGTTAAATATCAACGCCAAAGTTATTTGTTATGCCGATAATACTTCCATATTCTTTAAACATGCTGACATTTATTCACTATATAATATGGTTACCATTAGTATTCCTATTATTACAGATTTTTTTTACTGATAATTTTCTAACCTTAAACACAAAAAAGACAAATTGTTCTTTTCACAAAAAAAAAGGCTTGATTTTTTCAATTTCATCTTTAGAATGAATAATGATCTTATTTCTTTATCCAATGACGTAGACTTTTTGGGCATTAAACTTCAGTCGAACCTCATCTGTGATGGTCACAACAGGAATATTGCTTTGAAAATAAGTAGGAGCATTGGTACAATTAAAAACATCAAATATCTTTTAACATCAAAAATCATTTGCCATCTATATCATGCATTAATTGAATCCCACCTACAATACTGTACTAGTATTTGGGCCTCCAACTCCTTTTCCCAGCACAATAGACTGGCTAGATTAAAGAGAAAAGGCCTGAAGTTTATTTATAATTTCATGCCATTTTGCGACCATTCAGACATACGCTTTGCTCTTAAGTTATTTAACATAAACGAATTCTACTCTTTCAAGGTTCTTCATATTACGTTTCGCAGAATTTACTCTAACCAATATGTTCAACTGATACCGTTAAGAACTCCTAATCATAGATTACCTACTTCGGAATGTTCTAAATGGATATTCGTATTGAGCTCTCAAGAACATTGGGTTACTCTGTCTCTATCCTCTGGAATCTACTCCCAATTGAAATAACAACAATTAGTTCTATATCAACCTTCAAAGATATGGTTCGTTCATTCTTACTTGCTCAAGGTCTTCCACAGGAGGGTTAAATATGGTTTCTATGGATTTTCTTGCGGAATGTGTTTTTTGCTTATGTCCAATTTGCTGATTTTGTTGTGTGTGTGGGAAGGGGGTGCATCTTTCTTTAACACTGTCCTATATGATCTTTTGTATTAATGATATTTTCAGTGTTTTAAACTGTTTTTTTGAATTACTGTTAGATTTTATAATTAAAACTACTATTATAACTGATCATTATTGGCGATTATACGATTTTCTTTCCTTCATGGGTAGCATCGGCTCTGCCAAACTTACGTTTTTTCTGATGCTGCCCTGGCAGGATATCCTTTTGATCCATAATCATGTATTGTTGTCATGTAATGCCTTTATATGATATCTCGCCAATTCGTTAAATAAATAAATCTCCGTGAAGTAATCACGCGCATTTTTTAAAGTGAACTGGTTTGATGAGGAGGCCAAAAGCGATGTGAAAGTGAAATTAACAAACCTGCTCTCTTCATAATCCAGCGCTTCAAATATCACTGATAAAACGCCAATGGATGATGGTGATGACTTTTTCTCATTTACCAGAAGTAATAATAATAATGAAATAATAATAGTGAAAAAGACATTCACCGTACTTCGACAGAAGAAGAAGTACATCTATTTTTATTAACTGACCACACTAATCTTTCGTTATTACATGGGTTTAGCAGCATAAAAAGGTTATTTATTAAGTATAACACTGAATTATCAACAAGTGCCACCATTGAGAGGGTATTTAGCGTAGGTGGAATAGTTCTTCAAATAGAGGAAGACTTTTGGATCAAAACCTTCAGATGCAGCAGCTACTTTTGAAGCTCAATAACAAGTAAATATCGAGTAATTGCAGTTTTTATTTACATGCATATGTTTCTTAAATCGTTATTCTCTCTTAAAAAGAGAGAAATGACTAAATTGCAAAATTTTATTGTGTACACTTGAAACTGCCAAAAGTAACTGTAAAAGTAATTATAGAAACAGCTATAACTAGCTACTTTAAAATATATGTAACTGTAACACAATTACTTTTGAAACACAGTAACTGTAACACAATTACTTTTGAAATACAGTAACTGTAACACAATTACTTTTGAAATACAGTAACTGTAACTGTAACAAAATTACTTTTGAAATAGAGTAACTGTAACTGTAACACAGCTACGTTTTAGAAGTAACTGTCCAATGACTGTATTATATTGTTTAGAAATCTAAAAGTAAAAATCAACTTAACATTGTTAACCCTCCAAAGCAGTCCTAATTCCTTAATCTCTTGAGTAGCAGTCGTTCTAGTTAATACGCAGCCACAACACTACCAAAAAATAAAAAGTAAATAAACCCCAAAGGTGTGAAAAAATAGTTTATACGGGGTTTGCTGAACTTAGTTTTCAGAACATTTTCTGGTTCTAGTCCCATGTTTGTTAAGCTATTTCCATGGATGTTTTTTGCACTTACACGCTAATTCGATTTTAGTTTTGGAAGCTTTATTTCGTTTGCCGCAACAATACAGCCATAAATTACTGATATAAAGTAGCAAAACTATATTTCTTTGGAAGTTTATAATCCTGTTATTCCCTCTATTATGTATGATTTTCGTTGAAACAGTTTTGAAACAGATTTGTCAGAGTAAATATGTTGTGAAATGCATGTTCCCCAGCATTTTCAAGCAACATACATACAAATTATTTTTAATGTTGAATCAGCCATATTAGGATATAAGCTAAAATTCAAATTTTCCCTTTTGCAGGTCAACCAACATACGTCAGAGTTCGGATATGGTTATTAGATATTCGAGCAATGGATGACAGGGATATGGTAATTTATAGATGATATTTTATTTCCGTACTGCAAGAATATATTCGTATGGATGTGTAGTATATATTTCTTATTTTTTTTAAGTTTATCAAGTTTACTGTGAAAATGAAACGGGGTTGACTCAAACCTTAAAAACAGTTTAAATATAAAGAAAATTACATAACTAAACAAGTTTAATAATAGGCTTTTAAAATTGGAGTTAACTTATTGAATCCATAAAATTTAGTTTTTATTTGCTTTACGGCGTAAGGTCAGCAAAGATCATGCTGCGCCTGGACCTGCAGTTTCCGAGGAGTCTGAACCTCTTAAAGCCTAAGGAATTAACCCCCGAACTACAGTGAACACTTTGTCTGCAAGCGTACTGTGTTGGCATCGTTGGGAATCCAACCCGCATTAAGAGTACGCTTGAAACGCGCTACCACGGCACTACCGCAGCGCTTAATAAAATTTACATATTTAATTATAAGGAAATTGAATTACCTTTAAAAAATGGAAACGCTCTATAACTACAAGTATTTTAAGGAAATGAATTTTGATATTTCAATTTAAGGGGGGAATCTTTTTGATTCATAAATTATTTAAGAAAAAAAATCCATTATGCATCCGAGCTGGATTTCAACCAGCGATCACTTGACTTTCGTCCCGCTACTTTAGCATCTAAATAATATTCTAGATACTTTATTTCAAATCTATTTTTTCTCTCAATTTTAATTATATAGTATCCATTTTTAATAAGTATATTATATACATCTATAAATTTAACATAGTCTCATTCCGAATGACCTAAAGGAGGCAATAATAAAAATGTTTACATTAGTCCTTTTTTTTAGGATTTCATGTTTTTAATTTGCATATGTCTTTAGGAATGTATTTCTGAATTGAGGCGTTACAAACTCAACAAAGGCATGTCCTGAAAAAAATTCCTTTTAGAAGGATTGGGTTGAGCGAATTCAACAAAAAAGGCGTTCCGTGCAAGAAGAGCAAACTCAACAAATGACTGTTTTGAGAAAAATCCTTTTAAAACAGTTCGGGTACTTAGAATGTAGATAGCCTCTCAAATAATAGTTTGCTTCCCGTAATTCGACCTATCCTGCAAAAAGTGGAAATTTTCCAATCCTAAAATATTTTAGACAAAAAAATCTTAAAAATAAAATTCTATCTTTGAAACGATTGATCGAGACCTGAATAAGTAATCAATTATGAAGTTTGTACGAATACACCTTTTTTGATGTTGTATAATGGGATCATGGTTTTAAAGTAAATTATCTTATATTCATTAAATGTAATATTAATACTAATATTAAAGAAATATTTTATTCTTTCAGCGCAATATTCTGGAAAGTATTTAGTAAAGGAAAAATGTGTTTTTTATGTACTCCAATGGGTTTGTTCATATTACAGAAAACAATAAATTTTTTTAGTGGGGAGGGGGTATGCAATTACCTATAGTAGAGATACATACCGAAGTTACTGAAATTCGCACAGAGCTGTCTGCGAAACCAGAAAGTTATTTAAACGTTCATTTTTCACTATTACCATCACAATGTGCAATAACATCTTCCTAAGTTATTTAAATGTCATATGCAGATTGTCTCCAAGCATCTGTATTTTTGCTTCTTTTACGAGGATCATCCCCCACTACACTTGCTATCGCGGTTTTTACATTCAGTAAAACAAGAGCTTTACATAAGTTAGATGCTTGAACTAACACTATGATTAATTGTTCAGTAGTAAGCGGGCGGAAGTAGGGAATGCCGGGATTGCTTACGAAGGGGCTGTGGAGTTCGCCCTTATTGCCAGCACGCCGAATGCTCAGAAACGATTTAGGTTTATTTTGATGATGTATTTTCAAGAGCAAAGAAGGGTGAACTCCACAAATTAGACCTATGAGCATGTAACGCAGATATCTTTGAACAGGATTGTTGAAAAAAACAGTCCGACGTTGAGTTCGCCCTTCTTGAACGCAATGCCTCAATTGAGATTTTACAAGACGAAGAAGTGATTGGAGTAAAAGAATGTACGTTAATATTAGGAGAATAAATGATTGTTTTCAGAAATGCTGCACTTCAAATAATTACTTGTGTTTTATGCATCTTTTAAATCCGAAATAAAAATAATATCTCATTCATACTAAATACGCTGTGTTTAATTTTAATTATTTTATTGTTCAATAGACGTTTACATCGGATCTATATATACAACAATATTGGGAAGACAGAAGATTAATATTTCCGAAGTGGGTGTCAGAATCGAGGATCATCATTAATACGGAATGGCGTGGAAGTCTGTGGTATCCGGATATTTTTATTTTAAACGGAGTGGAAGCTCAAGTCGATACGTTTCTTCGACCGAGTTTGTACATGTGGTTCTATAGTAACACTTCAATCATATTTTCCGGCAGGTTAGTATCACGACAAATTCAGTTCTTTTTCATGGAACAATATTATTATACGAGGAATGTTGAAAACTGTTAGATAAAAAAAAATACAATATTGAAAATAAGATAAAAAGGAATCCCAGTCAAATTTTAGAACAAAGTTGTAAGATATTTAGTTTTAAAACTAAAACTATATAATGCTCAAAATTAAAGATAATCCGCAAAAACAAACACACATTGTTAAGCAACATAATACTGTGATTTAATAAACGGTCCATTATTACTTAATTTTAGACATTCTAAGTGGAGAATACAATCACTAGTACAGCAGTTATACATACTTGAACTTGGCAAATGAGAGCAGAAAGAATGTGAAGCAAATTGCTCCATGTAGAGTTTCTGAAGCACTAATACGTACATGGCGTTAAATCGTCCTTGATAGTTATACAGTCCTTACAGCGATTCTTGAGGCTGTTTACGAAACTGTCAATGCTTGGGTTTCTTGATTATCTTATAATCTTGAACATGAGATCCGGATTATTGTGGCGCATAAGTTCGATTTTCGATGGCGCCAAAAAAGAACGCTAAGGTCATTAAAACAACAAGGACTGCTGCAATTTTGTTTTGCATTGCGTGACTTTATGGTATCAGCACGGGACATATATATTGAGAAAGTATTCAGTCATCAATTACCGAAAGTGACATTACATTGGAGAATATGCCTATGTTTTGCATAATATCTATATAGATATTCCATTGGAAAGAGCCTGATAATTTTCTGAACATGCCCAGTCATTATTATGTAGACTGTGAATTATGAAAGTACCAATATAATAGCAATTTATAGCGAACATAAAGTAAAAAATACTAATAATGAAGGCTGTCGCCAAAATAAAATAACAAACACGCGCATATGAAGTCAATATAAAAATTGTTCTACCCCCGAAATTGCTAACTTGCAATAGCGTATTGTTAACCAGAAAATCCGTCCAGGTTTTGAATACAACGTGGATGGGGTAAAAACAATAATAATCAGGAAATTAGTTTGCTTAGGTTGCAGATATCTTTTTCCAACGAGATGCAAATTTAAATATACCTCTTCCATAAAATGCTTTAGGTTTTGATGGAAACACATCATCTAATTCTAGTTTAAGTGTATTTTTCTTTTAGTTTTTTATGAAATCTTTTACTGAGCACATGCTTATTTGGAGACAAGGAAAGATGTTAACCAGATTGTAAAATGGCCGTTGAATAAGCTAGTTAAGACGACAGTTTCCGAAGTAGTTTTTTTAGTATATTTCGTGCCATGCCAGCGATATGCAGTTCCTCCTTATCCTGAAAGTAAACTAATCCTAATGGTGGCGCTGTAGTTCGATTTTCGATGACGCCAAAAAAAGAACGCTTAACGAATAACTATTCACTGTAGTCCGTGGTTGGATTTCTAGGTCTTAAGGGGTTCAGATTTCTAGAGAAATTGTAGGTTCACTGTCGCATGGTGGCGTAATTGTAACGCATTGACCTATCCCGCTATTGATCAGGCTTCAACGCCTGACGGTATCGTAGAACGCGTGCAGTACATCTATCTACCCAACGCAGTTCGGAGTTGGGTTCCCTCGGCAGCAGGGATTTACATTCTTCCGAAAACCACAGGCTCCGGTGTAACATGGCCTTTGCTATTTTAACGCCGCAAAGACATAAACGAAAATAACTTTAGTGCTGACATTTTTTTCCATTTGTTCTTGCTGTTGATACGTTCTTCTGATGGTTATGTTGTAGTAAATGGTTTATACGCGTTTTATGTTTCTGAAAATGCTTGCGAACGGTTATCATTTAAAAAGATCATAGCTTCAAAAACTAATAAATAATAAGAATAATAAAAATAATAATAAGTTTATTCATAAGCCGAGAGTAACATTAATACAATTATATACAGGTATCCCATTTTGCATTAAATCGAACATATCCATATCATATATTATAATAAAGCAAAAATGGGTAAAAGACTAGTTATGCTCAAGGCTTACTGGAGAACGGAGAAAAGGCTGAAAAACCAGCTTGACTTGCTCCGCTCACTATAATAAAATTTTAATTTAAGTGTATAAATAATGAAAAAATAGAGATAGAATAAAATTAAAACTCAAAAATTAAAGGCAACGAGGATGAGTATAAAAGTAAACACATACAACGACTAACAGTTATTAAATAAATACCGTTTAAAATGTGCCCTATATCTGTTAATGGAGTTATCTTCAGTTAATTCTCGAGCTAGAGAATTCCACAGTCGGGTACCCTTAGTCTCAATATGATTAATAAAACATAAAAAATTGCACAACCTTATTTGGTTACCTAATGTGTAAAACAGCGCATTTCCAAAAATTAATTATATGTAATAGACGTGGAGAGCCAATATTTTTTGTTAAAATCATTTTTTTTACAAATACTTTGATTATAATTGAGTTTATCTAATCGTTTGTGACTCAAAAATTTACTTTAAAAAAAAATTGCGAAATCATAAAGTTGGATTGTTAATAGCATTAGGAAGACTACCTGTGCTAGCCGAAAAGACATATTATGAAGTTTGAGCGATTTCTTTTGTGTAAAATTTTAATTTCAGATCTTTCGTTTAATAATTTTGAATTTTTTATGATGAATTTTTATTTTCTATTTTATATTGCAAACTTTCTTTTATGACTTTAATGTTTACGTGAATTTTTGATGTTTTATCACGTAACTTAATTTTTCTATTATTAATTTCAAAAACTTTATGGTTTTTAAATTTTGCTATTAACGTAAAATTTTCCAATAATTCAAAATTTTCTATTAATTGGTTACCTAGTGATTCCATATGTCACTTCATTGTTTGTTGATCAGTAAATTAGTGTATGTTATAACTGACTGTTACAACAGGTTGTGTCAGTCTAATATCTAGTCGTTCCTTGAGAATAAATTTCTAATTTAACGATTAATTGCCTTAACCAACTGAAATCACCTTTTTTTCGCTCTTGTGCTTATTAATTATGTAGCTTATATGCTAAGGCACAAAGAAATACTTAGCCCGTACTTACGTTAGAAATACATAGCCGGTGTGACAAAATAAGGTACACCTTATTTATGCAGACAGAGAAAGAGTTGCCAGCTTTGACTAAGAGCAGGGCTTGGCTTACGGTGTTAGTGACCCTGGACAAAGCAGATTTTAGCGGCTCTGAAAAACGCTTTGACAAAAAACTGATTCCTTGGTACTTACACTACACTTTTTGGCGGCCCTAAATTTTAGCGGGCCCAACTCGCACCCCCCTAAGCACAGCTCTGACTAATAGAATTATAAGTTTGTTCGATTTTATATGTTTACACACATTAAAAAAAAAACAGTTCAGTTGATCGAAATTAAATATGTGCTCCATCGAAACGTTCTTTAGATTTAATGACAATTTCTATTCATTTCTACACTTTTCGATCGTTTTGAGCATTTTATCTTAATAGGCAATACTTAATCATCTTCGAAACCCACGTATTAGCAGCTCAAGATATAGCTTTTTTTTGGGTATAGGAGAAAAAGAGACGCTGTTCCTGCTCTGGAGTTCCTCCGTTGAGCCCGGAGTGCCTTGACCGCTAGACCAACGAGGACAGGAACAACGCTCTCTTTCTCCGTATATAAGGATGTAAGATATTATTACCCTTCTCTCTTCTTTAATAGGTAATATTAGACTTAAGCTTAGTCGAGTAATTATTTTATTTCCAAATACGCAAAAACATATGCGTGCGGAAATGCGAATTCTAATCGATGCTTCACGAAATACGATTTAATTCTGGTTGTTCTTAAAATTTTACATTATTTACATTTTAGGCCTATTTTTAATTATACTACTGAATCCTTTTGTTTAGATTTTCGGTCAAGACGACTTGTGATATGGATTTACACAACTTCCCGCATGATACTCAATCATGCCGCATCTTATTCACTAGCAGTAAGTATGATTTTAAAGAATTACTTGAAAAACATTGATATGTTTATCTGTATTGAATAGTTGGGAAAAAATCTTAATAACTCGTTCATTTGTAAAATATCTTCCCTCCATATTTGTATTTCAGATATTTTAATCTTATTACTCCCTTTTGAAATTTTTACAGATCAGCATATAGTCCGTTCGCGGAAAATTGGCGGGTAGCACCGTTAGAATTCACGGGCGAAAAACCAGTTGTGAAAGACGCCCTACCCTCCCCTGCATTGAAATAACCCGACTGCGACATCAGATCCCTTGAATTCTAACGGTACTACCCGCCAATTTTCTGCGAACGGACTATATCTATTTAATTATTACTGATGCCGATCAACTTATACACTCACTATGTGTCATTTTATGCATGGAAATTCAAAATAGATATTGTAGTAATTATCTTTTACACCGTAAGTCGTACAAAAATATTCTTCAATAGAATAAGTTCTCAAATTATGTAAGATTTCTAAGTATATTATTTATTTCATACTAGGTTTTATATGTAATTATAATACGAGGTTTAACCCTTTATACACGTCCTTTTTCAAAAACATTTCCAATTAGAAAGATATTTCCCTGTATCTAATTAGTCAAATAAAATTAAATTCATGTTTCTAAGTGGAGTATTTGCGAAGTTATTAAATGTTAAACTTCATGTATACACATATGTGCTAAAAAAAATTTATCGCTGTTTTGGCGACCCTATTTTTCCGAAATAATTTCTATTTCTGGGGACCATTTCTGAAAAAAAAAAAGATGCTTAAAGGTCCTATTAGAAAGATGCTCGGACACCCACGTATGTAGCTGAAGCTAAAGCTATTTTGAAAGAAGAAGAAAAAGAGCATTGCCGGAGTCGAACCGGCGACCACTCTATTCGGACTAGACTGTCATAAACGATGTTTTTTAGAAACGACGTTTTTCATCATAACAATGAATGTATGGAAACTATGGTAGACTCGCAGAAAGAAAAGAAATTTTAGGAAACCTGGTGGGGTACGATCCCACGTCGTTTCTTTGCGGGAGAAATGCTCTAACCGCTAAGCTACAGGTGACCTGTCATTCCTCTTCCTGCGAGCGTATTTAAGCTTCTTACTGTGAACTGGTTATTCTCCGAAAATGGGCTGTACTGTGATCGCCATTTAAATATCAACCGAGACTAGTTTTTGAATAAGTAATAGTCGTAAAACGCGACTTACGAGATGTTTTAGAAACGACGTTTTTTCATTATAACAATGAATATATGGAAATACCATGTATTACGAGGTTTCTAAAAAACCCCGTAATTCGCGTTTTCAACTATTGTTATTCAAAGAAAAAAAGTCTCAGTTGATGTTT
Source organism: Dysdera silvatica (assembly GCA_006491805.2). NCBI lineage: Eukaryota > Metazoa > Arthropoda > Arachnida > Araneae > Dysderidae > Dysdera > Dysdera silvatica. Next base: position 6,626,405 of record QLNU02015360.1, on the reverse strand, counting down.
AAATCGCAGTCACAGTACAGCTCATTTTTCAAGAATAACCAGTTGACAACGAGAAGCTTAAATACGTTCGTACGAGGAGGAAATACGGATCACCTTTAGTTTAGGGGTTAGAACACTTCTCCGGCAAAGAAGAGACGTGGGATGGTGCCCGACCAGGTTTCCGCAAATTCTTTCTTTCTGCAAGTCGTTGTACCAACGCAAACGATGCCTTTTTTTTTCCGTATATACAATGGCGGACACAAAAATTGCATCATATAGGGTTATGAAATATTGCATCATCCGGTTTCCATAAATAGAGCTCAAAAGGGAGAACCGACAATTGTTTTTGTTTTTTCTGTTGTGAAAGCATGACTTCATACATCCAGTCGACACCAAGGGAAAAAAGTATGGCAATTGCTTTAGACAAAGAAGGGCTTTCGACACCTATTATCACCTACAAAAATAGGATGCCATCAGTTTACAGTTTGCAGGGTGATTAAATTGAACCGTAAAACTGGTGACATAGAGAGAAGGGCTGGATTAGGCCATAAGAGTGACTACGCTTTCTGAAGATCGATTTCTGAAATGGTTGTATCTCCGCAATTTCATTATCTTGCAATTTTTTTGTCCGCCACCGTAAGTTTTTCGAAATAGCAGAATTACCAAACAAATGTTTAACACCGAAAAGCCCTTAAACAGTATTTTTAATTCGTGGGGAATATTTATTTTAGAAAGCTGTCGGATACACACGTGTGCAGATTAAGCTAGAGATTTTTTTATAAAGAAGGAAAAGAGCATAGCTTGGAGCCGGAGTCTCTGTGATGCTTGTTTTCTAACTAACTACATATACATGGGAGTTCTAATATTTATCTAAAATAAATATACCCCACGAATTAAGAATACCGCCTCGGAATCATTTCGATGTTAATAATTCATTTGGTAATTGTGCTATTTTGAAAAAAATCTCATTTTCTATAAAAATAGGGTATAAGCACTCTTACAAACTGTAAAATAAATGGGCTTCAAAATATATATTTTTGTACCTTAAGCTTTCTTTCCACGTCATTTTCGATTTAACATAGATATCTGAAATTTCGTAAGCAACTTGTTCTAAGTGACCTCAGTCAACTTCTACACATAAAGTTGCATGGCAATCGTCTCATTATTGCATCTTGTACGCTTCTAAGTCTTTAGATGCAATTCTCTACGTAGACGCGAAATTTAAATTCATATTATGAAATCTATGGCTGTGTTTTATAGTGACAATAACGAATTTTTTAGTGGTTATTTCAAAATAACGAATGTGCTCAAAAAATATGCTCTAAAAAGTATGCTAATTGCATGATAAAATAATATTAAACGTTGCGCATAAACAATGCATGCGCACGTGAATTTCTTCTGTGAACAGTAGTAGATCCTAAACTCAGAATTTAATTAAAGTATCATCTCATTTCCTCAATTTGGAAATGTCCTCTAAACCTTTGGCGTTCAGATCTAAAAGTTTACGATATTTCGTGCGAATATTTCATGCAGAAACATGAAGCCTTTTTATTTAACTAATTAGATATAGAGCAATATTTTTCTAATTGGAAATTTCTTGATAGATGGCAGGTATAAAAAATTCGATTTCGTAGTTTTAAACATATATAGCGCCTTTGTAAAATGAATAACATATTGAACATTTTACTCTAAGAGAGAAAAGTGCACAAATTAAGAGATCTTCGAAAGTATTCTTCTACGATTAACGGTTAAAAGCTAATAACTACAGCATCTATTTCAAGTCACCCTGTATAGGCATTAAAATTGATTTCAGATATTAAATTCATCATTTTCCAACATCCAAAAGGGAGGGAATGTGTTTTATTTTATTATGCTGATTGAAACTATTTGGTTTGAGGGAAATGCCGCCAGTCTTTCTATATTAATTTGGCTAGCAAGCTAAATGTTACAAATACTTTAACGTTATTTAATTGAATTGTGTGCATATTTTGAAACACACTCTCTGCAAATATAGATTGGTTTCATATTTATTTGTAATAAAAGCTTTCTATCATTCTCTTATCAGTTGATATTTGATTGGATTGTCTTGTCTTAATATAGCCCATTTTCGGTATTCACGAGACTGCATAAATAACGGGCGTATTTGGAGGATCGCAGGGATGCTTTAAAAGTGCAGAGAAAGAACTGGAAGTTTTTGTTGTTGGATTGGAAAAAGGTCTTGAATACTGGCTCAAAAGCGTTTTGTCGGATTCGATTTGAAACTTGATGGATAAGTCGGAGAAATGTTTCATACGTAGCTCTTAAATTTGACCTTTTTGTCAAGCTTTATTATGGTCCCCGCTGCCTTGAATTCGATGATGACTGCGGGAAGACTCATTGGGGTGGGCGCGCTTTGAGATGAGCATGTCGTAAATCAGATGTCGATTAGTTTGTTTTAATGGCGCATGAATGGCAAAGGCCATGCTGACGTCCGGAACTGACTCAATACGGTCTATAACTACGCTTTGATTAAATGGCAATCATATTACAAATTTACCTGAACTTAATAATTTTTCGAGGAATTCGACCAGGGGAATCAAACCCCAGGCTGCCGCATTCAGGAAAAACGGGCACGTGCTTCCTTACCATAGCATTTGGACACGAACACCGGTTATAGCGCGAAAGACGGATACGTCACCACTAAGCCACCTTAGGGCAGTAGTCCTACATTTTTGAAAAACTGGAACTTAGAACACACAAACCCCTGGAGTTGGGAGTCGCACCCGGATTAACGGCATTACTCTGTGCCATCACGGGCTTAATACTTACTTGCACGAGCTCAATCACATCGCCGTTACCGACCCTTTAAAACTATATGGTTTTGTAAGATATTATTACCCTTCACAGGGATAACACAATTGCCAAATAATGGTCAACACAGAAAAGCCTCCGGGGCGAGATTTTTGTGAGTTTTTCGTGGGGGAATTTATTATACAATAATTTTTGCCACCCACGTATATGTAGCTCAAACTAGAGTTTTTTTGTTGTTTTTTTTATTTGGGAGAAGAAAAGACGCCGTCCCCATCCTGGATTCGAACCAGGGTCCCTCCGTTTAGCCCGGAGTGTCTTGGACCGCTAGACGAATGAGGACAAGAAATAACGCTCTTTTTCTCCGTATGTAAAGGTGTTAAGATATTATTACCCTCCGCAGGGATAACACAATTGCCAAATAATGGTCAACACAGAAAAGCCTCTGGGGCGAGATTTTTGTGAGCTTTTTCGTGGGTAAATTTATTATACAATTATTAATTTAAACTTGTTTTTTTTTCTTTAATGAGTTCAATGAGTGGCAATGCCCTCTGTATGAAGTTACTAATGAACTTTCTGTTATATCCCACACAACCTAAAAATCCTCTGGTTTGTTTCTTATTTTGGGGAATTTGGAATTTTTCAACAGTTTCCAAATTTCTGGGGTCTGGTGCTACTACACCTTGGGATACCTGAAATCCCAAATACCTAATACTATCTTTCAGAAACACACATTTTGGGGGTTTGAGTTTTAGGTTACGCTGTTCTAAGCGTTTAAACAGAATTTCAAGTTTTTTGAGGTGGGAATCCAGATCCTTCGAGCAAATTACTATAACGTCTATATACACTGCTATCTGTTGTGGTTGTAAACCAGACAACATTAATGCCATTAGACAGCTGAAAGACTGTGGTGAAGATTTGAGGCCGAAAGGGACTCTGCACCATTCGTAATGACCTCCACTGGGGAAAACGTTTGTGTGTGTCCTGTGGAGCCACTTTCATCTGGAAAAAGCCAGATGTTAAATCCAAACAGGAGAAAAGTTTTTCATTAGCTAAATTGTCAATAGCTTCGTTGATGTTTCTAAGAGGGAAACTTTCTGGTAAAACAACTTCATTTAGTTTACGAAAGTCTGTAACAAGCCTGAATGTGTTGTCTCTTTTCTTGACCAACAGAATGGGCGCTGAGTAGGGTGAATTGCTACGCTGAATAATTCCTGAGTCCAAAAGTTGGTTTATCTGCTGTTTCATTTCCCCCACGAAGAGTGTATGGCATCTTATATGGTTTTTGCCTAACTGGATCAACCAACATGTTTTGCAAAAACATGTTGGTATGAAGACAATAAATTGTTTAATTTATTTTTATCTGTTTCATTTAAGTGGCTTAGGTCAAATTCTCCTCATCTTCATCAATAATTTGCTAGTTCTGAAACTCATTTAGGGTATTTACCTGCTTGGTTTTTGTTTGAGTAACGACGATTGGTTCAACAGATATTAATTTCATCCCTTTGTATAGGTGAATTGGTTGCTGGGTTGGATTGACTACTTTTACTACATTTTTGTTTTTGGGGAAGCCCATTTGTTTACTGACGTGCTTATTAACAGTTTGTTTTTAATTTTACTACTGCCTGGCTGTATTAGCACATTTGGGGTTGAGATTTGTACTTCCATGTTATTGCTAGTTTTCACTAGAATACACTGTTCACAATATGGATTTATGACAGTTTTTGTATGTAAATAGCCATAATAAGTGTTAATCTGGGGCAAGTTTTCATTTTGTGGAAGGTTATCTGCCGTAGTTTTGAAGTTGAATCCGAATTTTTTCGTTAAACATTTTGCCCTTTTGAAAATCAATGACAAAATGGAATTTTTGTAGGAATTCAATGCCTACTATCACATCATAATTTGTTGAAAAATCCTTGTCCATGATATAAAAATCAGTTAGAAAGTTATCATTGTTAAATGAAAAATAACATTGTTGTTATTTTTAAGTATTTACGGCACCACTTGTTAAAAGGTTTTTCTAACCCTTAATAAATAGCATAATTAATTAAATTTTGAAGCCATAATATGAAATAATAATAAAACTTGTTATGGTGAAAATTCCTTTTGAATTATTATAATAAATTGGTATTTTTGAAAGATTCTTTAAATATTTTTAATAGCATTGCGTTGTGTATTTTAAAATCAAATAACGAGGAGAACAGAATAATTATTTACCCATAACCCAAAATAATATAATAA
>QLNU02015360.1:6585772-6596299 GCA_006491805.2 Dysdera silvatica | reverse complement strand
ATATATATATATATATATATTCCAATCTTTAAACTTTGAGTTAATTCTTGGGGGTCTGCGAGGACGAGTGATCTCTGAAGGGGGTCCGCAGTTTAGGAAAGTTTAAGAACCGCTGACATAGTGGATTCAGTTATGGTAAAATTAACATCAGTTCCAAATATAAAAGAATTGAAAGTGATGAAAAAAAAATTCCAAACCTCGTTTTTGCTCTGCTACTTATTGAGATCTGGTATTTAAATCTTTTTTAGAAAACAGTCGTCAAAGCTTTTTATCTACTCTCGCATCATACATCTCTTAATATCGCTTGAATATATAACTAACAACTATCGCAGCATATGTGACCAACTCGCACGTCGTCAGGGCTTATTAATCGTTTATAACTCCTGCTTTCGTTTTCTTTTTTTAATGGCCACTCGTATAAGTAAATCAACTTCTAATTTACTAAATTCTGTTCAAAATCTTTTCATTTTTATAGGAAAAACCCAACAGCAATGAAATGTTACACAAAATTACATACCTAAATTGAATATAATCTATGTAAAAAATACATAATTTGATTTGTCTTTATTGATTCACGGAAGAGCGATTGACTCTCCGACTGTTTTCCAACGTGTATTCTATCTGTCACTCGTCGTTATACTGGTAATATTATACAAAATGATAATTTGTGATTGATGAGAATGAGTATTTTTGGTGACTTATAAGGTTTGGAATATATCGATAGAAACAGAGGCGGATTTACAATTTTGCCGCCTGTAGGCTGACATATTTTGCCGCTTAATCTTACCAAACGTAACTAGAGGCATGAAGGAGATTTTGGAGCTTTTGTCAAATTCTTAATTTGAGGCCCCTGACGGTTATTTAAAATTCGTCTTTTCGCAAGTATTCGTAAATTTGGCGCCTTCCGAGCTTCTCTCGAGGCGGCACCAATAGCAGCTCTCCTTTTGCTAATGTCTAGTTACGGCCCTGAACATAACAATTCGAAATTAATTCAGCTAGCCACTCCACCAACATAAAATAAAAAAACCAAAAGAGGCTAACATAAATGAACCACAGTGAATTTGCTTATCAGAAACAAACATCCTATTTATTCGCAAAAAAAAGCTTTATTAAGCACACGCGAGTTGAAAACTAAGAAGTACATTTTTGTAGATATATGTTGAATTCATGAAATAAAAAGTGGAATGTACACACAGTATTCAAATATAAAAAACGTCAGTACTTTATGAATTCTATAGAGCCTTGAAAAATATACACTTCACTACATAGAAACCGATGATCTCACCCTAATTCACTTTATATAATAATAATTGACAGAACTGTTTATATGATGAAGAAATCAGCAGATAAATAAATAAACAATACTGGACACAATATTGTCGTACTTAAGATTTATTAACGTCGTTAAGAGCTGTTTTAGTAGCCAGGTGCTACTTTCTTCAGAATGAAACAAGTAAAATGACTGGGAGTTGATGAATAGTTTATAAGTAATACGTGGCTACTGAAACAGCTGTGAACGACGTTAATAAATTTTAACTGCGACAATATTATGTTTAGTATTGATTGTTAGTTTTTGCTCAGTATATCGCTTAAACCTTTTATTAAATAAATAAACATTGAGCAGAACGACTCTTCTTTATGGTTTCATTATTCAGCTTCAGTTTCTCTTATTCGCAAAGGTACATATTAGCGTATTAATTTTAATCAAACTAGCAATAAATGCAGATGAGTAAAAATTAATATACGTTAAATGCCCTCAAAATGTCGAAATCTAGTCCTAAGGAAAAATGTCTTCGTTCCCCGTTTATTTGCATATTATTTATGTTCAAGCTTTCTACGGTCACACAAATTCATATCGCTTTTTTATTCTATTCGTGCAAAGTTCTACGTTCATTATTTATTTTATAAACTTTTAATATTTGGATTTGCTATAAAAACTGTGCACAGTGTAATTCTTGATACAATGTCTTCCTATTTTTTTCTAAAGTGTGTGTTGTTTTTATTATTTTCTAGATGCACGGAAAAGTCCGGTGTGTTAATACTAATGGCATGTGGCAAAAGACATATAACGTGAAAGAGAAGATCAAAATGCCCAAATTGCCCTACGTAATAGATTACGTATCAAGAGTTTTATTTCCAGCAATTTTCGTTTCTATGACAATTGCATACTGGTATATATATACCAACGTTTGACAATATAAGAATAATCTCATAAAAGATGAAATACAGAATAAGAGAAAAAAATAAATATTTTAGCAAATATTTGTTAGTCATATTGAGAAAAACGTTGTTTACAGCTGTTTCAACAGTTATGTGCTATATTCACCACAGTATAATGACTTCTGTTTATGTCAGTAATATTGATCGAGTTATTATTTTATCGGTTAGAAACGCGTTTGTGTTGGTGAGAGATTCTCTTTGTTCATATTATTGTCTCTGGCCGTGAAACCAAGAAAGTTTTTCCAAGCGAGTGAGAGCGCACTTTTCAATAGATGATCATTAAAAGCAATGGGAATATTGGGAAGGCTATGAATGCTTCGAAGAAGGTAAGGTCCTGCGCTGAGTTGATGTTTTTTGATGATTGATGCATTAGAAAATAAAAACTTATGCCCGTATTTCCAAGAGTGTTTGGCTAATGCAGATTTATGAAGTTCTTATTCTCTGACACAAGCTTTGCATTCCTTCAAATTGAGATGAAGTGCTTTTCTTGTTTGGTCAGTATATATTTGGTCACTCTGTCATCGAATGGTATAAATTTTCGGTTGTTAAAATCCGAAATGGCATCTTTAAAATTGGAGAAACCCATTTTTTTAGTTCAAATAATACGGAAATTGAATTTTTGTACGATGGAAGCGATATTGGTTGAAAATTTGGGAATGCACGGAATCCAAACAGTGTTTCTGATGATGGAGCAGAATCACTGGGGAAAAAGAGGCAAGTTTAGATATAGTGAGCTTTTTAAGGACTTGTTTAACCTTCCCTAATATTTCCGTAAGTATTATAACTTAGTTCTTGTGCTCTCATGACGTTTATTATTTTATAATTCTTGATATAAAATAATTAAAATTTTAACGGACCGTTTACAAATATGGTCGCAGGAAAAAAGTAACACTTACATCGGGTCAAAAATGACCCATATAGATTTATGGTATTGAATTATGAAATATATAGGTTATTTAACATTTAAAACGATTTTTATTTATTTTGCAAATATGAAGAACCTTTAAATACCTTAAACTATATTTTTTAGTTATTAAAATATTTATTTGTTCGCATAATGTTTGTTTCTCGTTTCACGTTAATGTATTACAAAATCCCAGGTTGGTATTATATCATTCTCGTGTTGCGTCATCCTGATACTACGTCGTCTCACAACTACGGGTGTGAGAGTGCTGTTGCATATTTCCACGAGGCGACGTGATGTTTAGACATTTGTAAACTATAGTTTTATAAGTTTTACTTGCGAAATGATTTGGCGTTAGTTTATTTTAATATATATATAAATAATTTTTTTAAATTAAAATAATGGCGAGAATAAAGCTTTCTGAAGGCGAAATAAGAACACTCAACTTTTCGATGAAAACGAAAGTTGTGTAGATGAACATGATAGTTTCAAAAGTGAGGCCTTAGATGATGATTATGTTTCTCAGAGTGAGTATGATTCTTCTGATACCGAAATTTCCTGTGATGAGTCAGATGGAAATAGTGTTTAATCTATTCCATTATTACAGTAGAATCCCTCATATCCGTCACTTACGGGACCAGGCTACGGTCGGAACACTAAAAAGGTCAAATAATCCGAGGACAAAAACAAATGAGTGTAACATTGCTAAAAATTCTTTTTGCACATACATAACAAGCATTGAAAAAACCTTCCATTGGACAATAAAATAAGTACATACATGTATGTATGTATAAACACAGTATGTATGGTTATTAGGCTTTACAAATTACATAAAGAACGCCGTAATAGCCGTTTGTTTAAATTTCGTCATTCTCAATTTTGCTGCTGCATCGCGCCACTTCTTTTCCTATAATATGTCCATAGGTGTTGTAGTTGGTTATTCGATGTATTTGATTGCCATCTTAAATGCGTCCTTTGTTACAGAGTGGCTAACCTTTTGATCGCCTTCGGCCATACTGTCTTCTTCAATATCATTAGATCCAAAACAACGGAGATGGTCTGATCATAAGTAAGCTATCCATTGGTGACCTCAGAAATACCTCTTTCTGCAAGCCATTCGTCTACATTTGCTGGCTGGATATCTCGCTGAAAGGTTTGTAAAACTCGAACTAATTCTACTGTACCCGACTCTGAATTTTCAGAGGGGTTTTCTACTTGTTTAAGATTTGGCCAAACCTTCATCCATGATTTTGAAGAGTGGATTGCTCGATTTCGTTCCATGATTGAGCGACTGTGTAAATGGCATCTTTTATGTTTAAACTCTTTATAACCTGGAAGAGGTCACATCCCTCTTCTGCTTTTTTTAACAAAGCACAAACATATTTTTGCCTGTATCTTCTTTTCAAGCACTCAATGATACCCTGGTCCATTGGTTGGATCAGGAGAGTTACGTGGGTGGGCAAAAACGCTGCTTTAATGTTTTCATTTCGAAGTTCAGTCTCAGAAGCGTGACTTTGAGCGTTGTCCAGAAGTAGAATAGCATGAACTGGCAGTTTTTTTTATTTTAAATAATTTTCTACCGCTGGCACGAACTTATTGGAAAACCAAGTTTTCGACAAATTACAATTCATCCCAGCAGACTTTTGGCTTTAATAGTAAACAAGAAGTGATGACATGTTAATGTTTTAAAGTCTCTTGTCGTCTTTGCTTTGCCTGTAAAAAACAAGGAAATTTTATGGTCGCCGCTTGCACTGATGCATGTTGCGATTGTCAGTCTGTCCTTAGCTAATTTTATGCTTGACATGGTTTCATTTCTAGCGGTAAGGGTTTTATTTAAGAGCATTTTATAGTTAAGCTCCGTCGCATCAATATTGTAACTTGGTATGCTTTAAGTTCATTGTCAATGATTAATTTATCAAACTTTTGAACAAATTCTTTAGCCGCGTCGTCATCAGCTGAAAGTTTTTCTCCTGCAATAATAATATGCCTCACGCCATGCTGAAGCTTTCATCGGTGACGCCATCCTTCGCTTGCATTGAGTTTATTATCCTCACCTTCCAATTTCTTGTGTAAAAATGCTGCCTTATTCTTTACGATAGGACGTTATAGTGGAGTTCCGTTGCCTCTTTCTTGGCAGACCCAAACCCATAGTGCGACATCTAAGAGTTCTAGTTCTGTTTTTCTTAAACATTTTTCTTTTTTTTAAGGCAACTTCTCCGTCAACCGTTGAAGAATACGCTTCAAAATCTTTACGACACTTTTTCCAGTTTTTAATTGCTGTTATGCCAACTCCTATTTCTGAGGCTAATTTAACGAGAGACTTACCATTGCCCAGTCCTTGTAGAACGTTCGGCTTCTGTTTTAATGTACACACAACACATTTTCTTTTTTTATTAGTAGCCATTATCACTTTAAACTATAACCTGCACTTTTAGAAAGATCGTAGAATGGAGAACAGTACGGGAGTAAGCTGTTAATTGAGACGGTCAGTTTTGGTTTGAATGATCGGTTGTTCCGAGGTCGGACATGGGGGGTTCTACTGTATTATCAAAGGATAAAAACACACAATATTCCATAGAACCTTTGAATGTAGATTGTGATGGAAAATCGTCAAGAGATACTTTACATTTGACACCAGGAATCACTTTTTATGCATGTTCACATTACAGATGAACGTTCTGCATTTGAATTATTTATTCCACCAAATATAATGAGAATTATTTTAGAACATACTAATACTAAAGATTTTCTTACTTATGGAGATAATTGAAAATCACTTTCTTCGGATGATATGAACTGTTATATTGGTGTCTCTTATTATGTGTCTTGTATAAAGAAAAACATGAACCAATTGAGAACTTACGAAATGCAGAAACAAGTCAACCTATTTTTGCAGCCGCAATGCCTAAAAGTCTCTTCAAAGAAATATCAAGAGTTATACGATTTTATTTCCGATCAACAAGAGTCGAAAGAAAAGTTTCTGAAAAATTTTCTGCAATTAGAGAACTGTGGCATCTTTGGACGTAAATTATCCTTGAGCTATATAATCGTTAGATGCCCTTTTAGTCAATAGATGCCCAAGAAACTAGTTAGATATGGTGTCAAATTTTGGATTTTGTGTGACGTGAAAACATTTTACGTGTGGAGCATATAAAGCCATGTCTTGGTAAACAACCTGACGAAGCTCGAGAAAAAAATCTGACCATTAAAGTTGTAATGGATATATCGTATCGACTGAACGAAAGGTCACAATATTACTTGTGACAATTATTTTGCTTCATAAAAACTTGGGCAGCCACTTCTCCGAAGAAATATTACGATGCTTGGAACTATAAGAAAGGACATGGCTTCACTCCCCTTAGAACTTACGCAGGTAAAAGGACGTGGAGTGACGAGTTCAGTTTGTTTATTCACTAAAGACACAATTTTTGTCTCTTACATTCCAAAGAAAAATGAATGTGTATCATTACAAAGTACTTTTCAACATGAGCAGGAGGAAGCACTTGACTTGGAAAACCAACAGTTGACCACAGGTTGTATTTTTCAATATATGAGACATCTCTTCGTATAATGCGCATGTCCAATTCAGAGCTCTGTACGAACCACAAAATAACAAACTACGAAATCGTGGTCAGTTTTCAGAACATCTTGGGCATCCCTTAATAGAATCAAATATGATGAATCGAAAATATTTGCCCTGGGGTAAATTTTCAAAAAATATATTCGAGGCCTCGAAAGTAAGTGAAGAAAGCAGTGCAGATTGCAAAAATAGAATCTTCAAAAAAAAAAAAAAAAGAGCCCTTGCGGATTATGCAAAAATGATAATAAAACCAGTATAATTTGCAAAAATTGTAATATGTGGGTTTTTAAAAATCATTCTGTATTAACCGTTATGCGCAACAAATGCAAGTAGAAAGTAAGGAGAATTCTGTTCATTTGGAAAAATTCACGCGCACACACACATATATATATATATATATATATATATATATATATGGCCTGCAAAAGGGTTGCTGGTATCTAACTGGAAGGAGACCCACACGCTGAACGTATGTGACGATGTGTGGAACCGGCTAGGTATTGCAAATGGCTAGTTCCCACTAGTCATTAAATGACTGTAGTATAAAATGATATAATAATATAGAGAATGCTTAATTCGACTGTTACTAATATGCTAAATATTAAGTAGTATTAATCAGACGGTTACGGATTAAGTGTGATCAATATCAATAAACAAGATAGGGTTATACCTATTTAGCTGGGGTTTTACCTGTAAATAGCTAGTGAATAGCCAGGCGCTAAGATAGACATAAGGCTACTTGAAAACAATAACAATTCTTTGATGTATTCTCAAAATTTATAAAAACTACCATGATCCGTATAGTATACAAATAAACGTTGGGACGGCAATAAGAAACTGAGTCTGATATATTCAATGTAGCAGGAAGCTATAATGGCAATATACTAAGGTTTTCACCTTCATTGCACGACAGCACAGTGCTTATGGGCTGAGCCCGTGATTACTCCTTAAAAACCGATACAATTAATTTAAACACATACTGAAAAACACTCATTTCACTTAATGTACGCATGCAATATTGTAATATTTAAATGCAATGCAAATATTTATGCAATAAAAATTGTTTACTTCACTACCTAAAAACCTTTACCCTATCTTCCCTGATTCGCGCTTATCTTACTCGAGGCCTGACTCTACAAACTATACTTTTACTACCGAACCGCGATACACCTCATATCAAACGTAAAAGAGATATAAAACTCACGTTACACAGGTCTCCTCCACCATCCATCTACGTCCGTCTTACGCGCAGTGAAAACACTCGGGTGACCGGTCCGGGACAAAATGTGGCTCCAGGAATCGTCTCGTGAACTGGTCCGAAAAATGTGGCTCCAGGAATAGTCTCGTGAACTGCTCCGGCAAATGTGGCTCCAGAAATTCGTCTCGCGAACTGGTCCGGCAAATGTTGCTCCAGGAAAGTCGTTCGCTCGCTCCTATGTGCCGAAAAAAAAAACGACTCGGGTGCTACTGCTTCAATTCTATCGCAGCCACGGATAAATAGGTACGAATCTACGTACTCTGGGTCTGGAAAATGTTTCCAATTTCTAACGGCGACTTTAGGGCTCGCGCTCGTTTAAACAACCTTAATCGTAATCTACCAACTTTCTCTCATCGACGATTTTTATCTCGATCCTTCGATCTCTCACTTCGAAGATCCTATCCGGAATCCTCTCCGACCTCATTTCTCCGGAGATCAGATCCGCTCTTCTCCAAAAAATCTCACATCACTTTCCTTACCCATAAACGACACTCACGTCCATTCAAACTATTTTTAGCCAATCTTAGTTTTGATCAATTCTCCCTTCCAATCACGTCCTTTCCTCCTATCTCACCGACCACTCGATCTGCGGTTTCATTTGCACGTTCGACCTTACGGAGCCTCCTTCTTCGTCCCACCTTCCCTAAATTTCCTCTTCGATTTTTACGGCCTAACGGTATATGACTCCTGCGCAGCGTCTACATTTATATAGCTTGTTATTGTTCTATAACTTTTTTCCCTGGCACCTTTTTTGAAATAACTTCTGTCTGGACCGCAAGCTGACCTTCACCACCATCCTATTCCCTATACTCAAGCCTAATTCATCTTCCAACCTCCAACGGTCATTTTTCTCCAAGATTCCTTTAATATAAATTTTATTCCTGTATTAATTTCCACTTTAATATCGTATCGTGAATAACGGTTCGCGATATATCGTCCCCACCCCTGATAGAAAAAAACTTCGCTGTGTACACACCTGACGCAAGCGGATTTTTTTTTCTACCACTGCGGGTACGACTCCAGCCGCACGAGGAAAACCATTTACATAACTTCACCACAAACACCGAAAAATGCAACCTAAGACGCATACTACACAAATTATAACACAATATATATATATATATATATATACAGTACAATACAAAATATAAAATATAAACATAAGCTATAAACACAATATGCCACAACACCACAAACACCTTTACATTAGGTACATGTCTTCTTCCTTCGCTTTTCGCTCGCGGCCTTATAAACCAAGATAATTTAATGACTAATAAAAACTTAACGAAAGTCTGTTAAATATTTTAAGATTGTCTTTAATGGCTTAAATATGTGAGTCCTCCATGGTTTTGTAAGTTGACGAAGTTACATACTTCTTGCACACTTCCTGGCACTGTGTATGCTAGAAAATACTTCACATATGACGTTATTTACAAACACAGTGAGAATACCTTTCCCTCTCTCTCCTTCAACATGAGGTGTATACAATTTATTAATAAAATAAAGTCCCTTTTCGACCCTAGAACCCAACTATCACTAACCTCCCCCCCACCCCCATAATGCAAACTGCCCAAAGGTATCTCCTAACTTTAGCAAAAGGATGTTCTTTTTTTTCTTTTTCTTCTCTTCCCCTTTTTCCCACTTCCCTGTATCTACTGACAAAAGTAGTGAACATGACCCTTTCTATATATTGATACAAACAGAAAAGACATCCGGTCTCCGAAGGAACCCTTCCCCCTCAAGCTAACATAAAACCAGTTTTTACTAACTGAAAACACCTTTATCAACTTGGACAACTCTAAACCCGCCATTTTCCAATAGTACTTCATCTTTACAGCACGTAAAAATGCTTTGTCTCTACAGTTATACAACGCACCACTTTTTATTTTTTTGCTTGTGCATCTTCTTTTTTTTTTTCTAACATGGATATCATGACACACTAGTACGAAAGGATTACACGATTAACGTTGGCGCGGTCACGTGAGTACTGATGAAAAAATTTCAATGCGTTTACTCATATATATCTTTTCACTTCATTTATGCCATTTTCGTAAAAACATTTTTGCGTATATAACCAATGCTCAACTTATTTTTCTGATTTCTATGCAGTATTTACAAATAGCACACATTAATTATGAACCACGTAAGACCAATATTACATAAGCTAATTATTACAATAATATATGCTGTTGTGACGTATAATTTTTCTATCCTTCCCTGACGAGTGACTGTCACAGTAACCATGATAATATTAGTGATTAACAGAAATATGCATAACTTTGCATTATGGGTAATTATCAACTAAAAATGCGTAATCATGTGCATGAAAGGTAATGTATGTATTCTACATGTTTTGTTACTTGCTAAATTCCTATAATACATGAACATGTATATAAACAGTTTATGTATACTACAGTAATAGAATAAGCCTAATGCCTGATTTCTTTTTCAGAGCACATGCGTGATTACATATATATATATAAGAAAATTTTGTCTTTAATAATTCCACATAAATAATATGTAATTCGTAGAGGCTTTTATTTAACATCAACTAAGCTGCTATAT
>QLNU02015360.1:6563435-6585672 GCA_006491805.2 Dysdera silvatica | reverse complement strand
GCGTGACAACATATCCTCCCATGAATTCGTGATGCCTGCGATATGCACGGGAGTAAAGACGTAGTCTGTTAATGCCAACTTCTAACTTAAAATTAGCAGTGAGCAGTTTGTAGCTTTCATCAGTCTCAACAACGCCTTGCAATCTACGATAAAATGGTTTTCGATTAGAAACTGCCTGAAATTGTTTATAGTGAGCAGAATAGAAGAATAGAATTTCATTTACAATATAATTTCTTACCGTAGTACGCAACCGGTTTCAATTTATTTTCTTCCGTTACTATGAAAAGCCCCCCCCCCACCCCCACGCTCCGACCGTCGATGCATCGGAGGAAATCACGAGCCTGCTATCCTGTTCTACAAAGGAGAAGGTGGGTGGGGTTGTCAACTGCCCTTTTAAATTCGCAAACGCTTGCTCACACTTGTCGGTCCATTTAATTCGCTTATCTTTCGCCTTTAACAGCTCGGTTATCGGGTATGCTACCTCAGAATAGTTCTGAATGAAGTCTTTCAGAAAACCACAGGCGCTCAAAATACGTCGTACCACTTTTAACATTTTTGGCTGCTGAGATTAACTTAGTACACTGTCAATGTTATGGGGCACTAGGACAATACCTTCCTTGGACACAATAAACACTAAAAATTGTACTTTGTCGATGAAGAAGGTGCACTTGCGCGGGTTTAATTTCAAGTCTACGTCTCGCAAAATACTGAACTGTGCTACTAACGTCTGAAAATGCTCATTTCCAGTCCTTGTTCCTATGGCAACATCATCCACGAAGTTGAAAATCCCCAAATTCCTTACCGGTGTAATACCTTTTCCATGGACTTAGCGAAAAACCCAGGTGCTTGGCTTAAGCCTAATGCAATTTTTTTGAAACACTTCTTTTAAAATGGTGTGGAGAAGGTAGTTAAGTGTTGTGCCGCTTCATCAAGGGCAATCTGGAAAAACCCATTCTTAAAATCGACTACTGAGAAGAATATTGCACTCCTATACTCTGCATTACCTCCTTCATGTTCAGCGTCCTAAACAACAATGTTTTTATAATTGAATTTAAATGGCGGAAGTTCTGTATGATACGCAGGTCAGCTGCGTATCATACCCGTCTTTTGTAAAAGGAACACTGGCGAACTAAATTCCGAAGTACTTGGTTTTATGATACCCGTCTTTTCTAACTCATTTAACTGCAGTTCAAACTGTTTTTTATATTTCAGGGGTACCGGGTACGGTCTCTGCTCTAAGATGATTCCGGTGTTGCCAAATCTAAAAAATAAATACACCTTGTTAAAAATATTTTTAAAAAGTAGTCGCAATAATCGCAACACCAAATTTATTTTTGTAGTGATAGATTACAGTAAAAGTTATAATCATAACTTATAAGTGATTGTTATTCACAATAAATTTACATATTCAAATTCGTATTAAGAATTAAAATAACTTACCCCTTGTCACTTTTACGTGAAAATTTGTTTGCAGCAATTATCTCAGCAGGATGACAGATTGCTTGCATAAATGGTTTGTTTCTAATGAAAAAATTCTTTCATTTCCAGAATTCTGTGAATTATTAAAATTCTAATAATTCTGAGTGAATTTCCGAAAATTTTAATATTTCATAAATGAAATGCTTCTATATTAACAAGTACATAATATACAGTCCTGTGAGTGTTACTTGAGGAACATAGAGAGTCGTAACATGTATCTAATTAATTGAAGCCAATATTGGTTTGAATACATATATTCCCGCAGCTTACCTTCTTTTAAGCAGATTTAGATCACTTAACCGTTTTCACGGATAGCTGTCACGACAATTTTGACCATTCACTGGAGGAGGAAGACCTCCACCAGCATGAACACAGCTCTCCCCACTTCTGTTAGTCCTCACGACACGACTTTCGAACTCACACATTTAACGTGCCCGTTCTTCTTGTAGATACATTCATAGGCATAAGCAGAAAGTTCGTAAGAGAGGTTTTAGGCTCAATGGGGGTTAGTTTTAGACATGCAACTCACATATTCCTATGTTAAATATACAAAATTTCATTGCAATGGGGGGTTACAACCCCCATCAACACCCCCTGCGTACACCAATGGACACATTGGATCCTCGCCGAGAGCAGAATCTAGGACCTCGATCGCTATCCACATACTATTTGTATGTATTTAAAATTGTTTGCAAAGAATGCTATTAAAATAAGATAAAATAAAGGACATATAAAGATCTTTATCTGCCTTTTTTGATAGGTGGATATGATTATTTATTGATAGGTTAAATTACCTACTAAATAGGTTTCAAAATAAACATAACTGGTGCATTCATATTTTTAGTTGCCAAATTTTGCGCATTCTTTTTATATTCCAGTTTAAGAAGAAAGTAATAGGTACATTAGCAGGTACAATAAGTAAATGAAGTCCGTGTAGGTATATATTTTCCGTGGTTGTTTCAGAACTGAATATATATAGTAACTTATAGACGTTTTTAAATTTTAAACATTGGGAGAAAAAAAAATTTGGAAATTTTGACAATTTCAACATCTTACGATTTTCAAACAAAATAAAACAATTATATCAAGCGCGGCAGTGTACAAAGCAAAATTGCAAATGTTCATGATTTTTTGTGGCAGTTGTTGAAGGCCCATATCTGGCATCCGCAAAAAATACTGATATTTGGCATTTTTCAGGCTCCCGTAAAAGGACGGTAAGTGGCGAGACGCTCTTTGCCGTAGTCATAAATGCCATTAAATTGCCATTTCTGGCCCATATGCTGAATGCCATTAGCCACCACTTTGCCATAAATTCCAGAAGCGAGCCATAAAGAAACCATCAATTCTGTGTTTGCTGGGCAAGGTTATAAACATCTAGGAGGGGTAGGGTACACTTAGAAGAACAATATTTGTCATAGAACCTAGGGTCGCAAACCACTCACAGCGCTAGTTCTAAAACCGTCCAGCATGCACAAATATTTACAACCAGTGCGTGAAAAGCGCCAGATAAAACTCAGGTCAGCTGCTCAAGTGCATAGATGATTAGGACATCGCATTTTGCGCTTCTCATGCACTGGTTGTCACTATTTGTGCATGCTGGACGGTTTTAGAACTGGCGCTGTGAGTGGTTTGCGACCCTAGGTTCTATGACAAATATTGTTCGTCTAGGTGTACCCTACCACTCCTTGATGTTTGCAACCCTGGTGTTGGGACACCCTGTATATAATATAATATCCCTTATATTTCAAAATTATCTTAGTCCTTTAAAGTCATAATCATTTTAAATAACACATTAATTATAATATAAATACCATATTTATTTCAGTATATTGTGTATTCTTTGCAGAGGCGGACTGGGTCCTCTCAAAGGGCGCATACCTTGGATTTTCGGAGGGCGCGAATGCTTGTCCATTCGAAGGCGCGAGTCCTGTCGCCCACGAGGACGCACCGGCCCGGGGGCCAATAGGCCGGCAGCCCAGTTCGCCTCTGATTATTTATATGTTTATTCACTCTAACGTAGCTACTTATATTATGTTAAAAATGTATGAATATTAAGTATAAAAATAGCACGGGTAAAAAAAAAACCGAAGATCTTCAGTGGGAGGCGCAGCAAGGTTAATGATTGCAGGATCATAGTCACGGAATGAGGTGGTTGTTTGAATATAGTTAAGTTCATTCGTCAGTACTTCACCTGTTGAAAAAAGTTTAATAGCACGGGACACTAATGCCTAACTTCATGCCTATGATCCAACGATCTCTCAGTCTGAAGAAATGCAAAGCTTATGTCAGGGAATGAGAACTTTATAAAACTGCTTCAAGTAAACACTTTTGGGAATTTGAATACACGTTTTCATTCTACAATGCACAAATCATAGAAACGTCAACTTAATTCTGGACTTTAACTTCTTCGAAGCATTTAAAAAAAAAACGAAATACACACAAACACAGTTTAATTTGAGCTGGAGATACATTTTTACAATTGTTTCGGTGGAAAATCAAGCGTCCACCATCGTCAGAAATTTGTTCTCATATTAAACTGCGTTTGCGTGTATTTCGTTTTTTAAATACAATTTTGCGCAGTGCATCGCTCATATTTTCACATTCTTCGAAGCAGTTCATATTTTTTCTAATACTGACATTGCTGTCAATAACCATCTATTGAATTTCGCCCGCTTAGAAAAAACTCTTTTGTCTCACGGCTTGGCATACCACCACAAATGCACGGGATCACACACCAACACACATGCGTTTCTGACTGGTATAATGACAATCTAGATCAACATTACTGGCATGAACAGATATCACCATATTCTGGTGAAGATAGTACATACGTAATTATTGAAACAGTTGTAAACATCGTTTTTATTTTCCATGCACCTATACCAAATATTTTGTGAAAATATTTATTTTATTAGATTAATGCAGTGTGTCGCCAATAAAATGAAACATTGAATATTTATTGTACATTATATTTAATATTCAAATGTTGGATTCTACTTCTGAACCTACGGATGTATTTCAATTCTTTATGCTTGATTTCATATTCGGAAAGGCATTTCGACACCCATGTATATAGGTCAGACTAGAGCTGTAAATACAACCCACCATCGAAAATTTTGGTGGGCTATAAAGGAGAAAAAGAGCATCATCTCGAGCTGAAGTCAAACCGACGATTACTCTGTATAGTATAACGTCTGTTGCTCAAATTTTCGTTCCGAAATAGTTGAAAAACATTTAAATTTTGAAAGCGAAATTAATCAATCAATCAATCAGAAGTTTATTTACATATATGAATTAATAACATAAATCCGAAACGTACACAAGTGAAATCACAAATTATAATTTTTCATCATATGCGTGGATCCCAAGTAAATGCTGTAGCATAACTCGTTCGCGACCGTATGCTATAATTAATAAATAATTGAAGCAAAAATTAAGTCAAGTAAAATAAAGTAACGCCAGAATGACATGTCAGAATATTTTAAACTTAAAACAATTGCTTATTAATCCCGCTCCCCCATCATTCCCTCTACCAAGTGCTTTTTAATTGTATTTTTAAATTGCTCCAAATTTCTTGTTTTCTTTGTTATATCACCTATTGTATTCCATAGCCTAGGACCCCTGCATTTTAAATTATTTCTACTTCTCTCTGTTCTTATCTTCGGTGCATGTAACATCTCAGTCCTTCCCAATGTCATTCCTTCATCCATCTGTTGTCCATATATATTTTCTATTACATAGGTGATTTTTTTTTATAAATTCTTTCATACATTTTGGTAATTATGCAATATTCACTTAATTACTTGCTGGAATATACCAATTTCATCCATTACTGTTCTCCAATCCCAAGTATATTTCCCATATAATGATGAATAAAATCTCCTCTGTATTTCTTCTATTAATCGAAGAGTGATTTTGCCCATACTTCCCCACACACAGTTGCAATATATGAGATGACTGTGAACAGATGTATAATATAAATCTATGTTTTTGGTAGTACTTTTGCTAATTTTTAATTTTATTATTCCTATACCTCTACTTATTTCCTTGGATACTTTACTTATGTGGCCGTTTCATGCTAAGTCTTCATTTATTTGTCACACCCAAAATTCAATTTTGTCAACTAAATCAATGTCTTCTCCATTTATCCTTACTATTTCTCCTTCTTACAGCTTTGTTATACCTTTATTTTTATTTTTAAAAATTATTATTTTCGTTTTGTCGCCATTTACTTTTCGTTCGTTCATTCTAAACCATTCCTCCATTTTCCCAATTTTTATTCTTGTCTTTTTTAATAACCTCTTCTCTTCATCATCCCATATTATCATGCTTGTGTCATCAGCAAAAAGAGATATTTCACCCCCTCCCCCACACACAATGCACTAAATATATCATTTATGTAAATACAAAATAAAAGTGGTCCCAAAATAGATCCTTGTGGGATGCCATACCTATTATACATCAATACTGAATTTTCTCCATTATTAAATACAATTTGCATTCTATCAGTCAAGTAGTCCTTTATAATATTATTTCTTTTCCCTCTCATTCCATATATTTTCATTTTTTCCAGTAATATTTAACGTGTGAAAAGGTTTGCTTAAATAAAAAATACTCATATTCCGCACTTACTTTTTATTTTCCAATAAATTATATATTAATTTCACTATTCTTAACAATGCTGTTTCTCTTGACATTCCTTTTTTTAAATTTAAATTGGTAATTATGTAAGAGATTATTTTTATTTAAAAATTTTATCATTCTTTTATAAAGCAATTTTTCAAATATCTTTGAAAAGATCGATAGTAGTGAAATCGGTCTGTAATTTCCTTTTAATTCTTTTTTACCCTTTTTAAAATTCGGTACTATTTTTGCTGTTTTTAAATCGTTAGGTATTTTTTCCGTCTCAATAATGTTAAATATGTAGAACAGTGGATGCTCTGCACAATTTTTGATAATTAATAGAGTTATCCCATCAATACCAGAACTCTGACCAGTGTTTAATTTCCATATTTCTTTCAATATTTCTACCCGTTTTATTTCTTCTACATGGAATGTCTGTGTTATTCCACTTCCTATATCTTTCATATATTCTTCCCCCACTTTTCTATCGATATCCTTTACAGCAATTTCCACAAAATACACATTCATGATTTCCGCTATTTCTTTCTTGTTTTTATTAAAGAATTATTTTCTTTCAGTATGCTTATACCAGTCTTTTTTTCTTTAGTTTTACCAATCATTTTGTTTATTATTTTCCATTTGCCCTTAGTGTCTATGTCTTTTAAACGGTCTTCAAAGTATATCTTTTTTCTTTTTCCTATCATTGTATTTATTTGGTTTCTCAGTTTTCTAAATCTCTATAGGTAATTTATATTTCTTGTTCTTACAAATGTGCTGTATAATTTACTCCTATATTTTATTCTATTTTTATGTCTTTTCCCATCCAACCCTTTTTTTATCCCCAACATTTTATTTCCTTCAATTAAAAGTTTTTCTGAAATAGTTCAGTTATTTTGCCTATAAATATATCACATTTGTCTTATTTCCCTCCTTAATTTTAAATTCCAATCTATATGACTCAAATAAATTTTACAGTTTCTCTATTTTTGAAACTAAAATTTCTGATTTTACTGATACTCCTTGGTTGGAAATCCCTGTGTGTTGTTATTTCCATATACAAAGGTTTATGCATAGGTGTACGCAGAAAGTTCATAAGGGGGGTTATAGGCTCAATGGATGGGTTATAGAGCCGCAACTTACCTTTTTCTATGTTAAATATACAAAATTTCATTCCAATGGGAGTTACAACCCCCATCAACACCCCCCCTGCGTACGCCAATGGGTCTATGGTTACTAAACCAAATCAAACCGATGCTTAAAATACGGAGTACCAGCGTAGTTTGCGCTACACCTCCATGTATTATAAAGGCCTTGTTTATGAGAGGGACAAAGAAGGGAGGAGGGTGAAGCAAAGAAAAGAAAATTAGATGTTGCGATAAGAGTGAAAGTTGGTTTGGGATGGTAAAGATCAAGGTTAAAAAAAATTCTACAATAAACGGTTGGCAAGAAAGTGTGGGAAAAATTAATTAAAGATTTGAAAATGAAATGAGGAGATGAAAGGAATTTAAACTGATGAAGTAGAAAAGTTTCAAAAGGAGAGAAATTCAACAGAATGTGCAAAAGGTAATCGAGAAAAAAAAGGGTGGGGGGGGAGTGAAAAGTCTTTGATGAAAAGTGATGAAGACAGATGAGCCAATGAGAGCAGATGGTTGAAATCACTGAAAGTTATCGGAGGAAAGTGCAACTTGGAAATCCATAGTGAGTTGGGACCAATGATCATGCTAGAAAATACGCAGAACTTTGTGGTTGATTAAGAATGATAAATGGGATATCTTGGGACATATTGAAAAAAATAACACTTAGATTTAAAACTAATTTATGGGGTAGAAAGGCGATGTGAGTGTTCAGGAATGAAAACATAGCATGATAAATTATGTTTGAATAAAAAAAAAGAGGGAGAGCTAAGCGGAAATGGAATGTGGGGCCCCAAAAAATTAGAGGGGAGGTTGGGGACAAGTTTTAAATGCTTGGAGGGGGCCCTTGTAAGTATTTGAAGGATATAGTTCAGGGTTGCTGGTTCCGGTAAGAAGTGGATTAAAGTGTAAATCAATGTTAATGTCTATTGTCACTAAGTTGGTGATCTATTATTTTAAATGTAATTTCATTAACATTGGTTATACATAGATCAGCTAGATCTATTGCTGTTGCCGTATCTGGAGTTATCCTTGTAAAGTCATGCACCATATTCTGAAACCCCGTTGCATTAATAACATTCATTAATGATGCATCTTTCTTTCATCTCCAGGCACATGTAGTTGACTGTACAGTCGAATGTCGTTAACGCGAGCACACTTAACGTGAACTACTTTTAACACAAACTGCTTCCTGAATCCCCGTCGAATTGTTTAGAAAATTGTGGGAATAACTGTGATTTTAGTTCTTTTAACACAAACAAGGTTAATACGAAATACCATTTAACACGAATTGATAATCAATGGTCATTTGGGAAATTTCCTCAACTTAACGCTCACAAAATGCGCTTTTTTAAGTCTCGATACAATTTTTTTCGAATTCTTTTGTTTCTTCGAAATTGAGATCTCCAAAGAAGGTCAAAATAATGTTAACGAAACAATACAGAGTTTCACCAGGAGATTCCATAACAAACAGTTATTTCGACACTGGCGTAAGGTTTAAAAACACGACGTTTCGGGAGCCAACTGCTCCCTTTGTCAAGTGAAGGCAGATCGTGTTTTTAAATTTTACGCCAGTGTCGAAATAACGGTTTTTTATTACAAATAAATTTGACACCCACGTATTAGTAGCTCAAACTAGAGCTATTTTTGTTTAGGAGAAAAAGAGACGCCGTCCTCATCTCGGATTCGAACCAGGGTCCCTCCGTTTAGCCCGGAGTGTCTTGACCTACTAGACGAATGAGAACAAGAAATAACGCTCTTTTTCTCCGTATATAAAGGTGTAAGATATTATTACCCTTCACAGGGATAACACAATTGCCAAATATTGGTCAACACACAAAGCCACCGGGGCGAGATTTTTGTGAGTTTTTCGTGGGGGATTTTTTTATTACAAATAAATTTGACACCCACGTATTAGTAGCTCAAACTAGAGCTATTTTTGTTTATGAGAAAAAGAGAGGAGATAAACAAAAATAGCTCTAGTTTGAACTATTAATACGTGGGTGTCAAATTTATTTGTAATAAAAATCCCTGACGAATAATCAACTCACAAAACTCTCTACCCCCGGTGGCTTTGTGTGTTGACCATTATTTGGCAATTGTGTTATCCCTGTGAAGGGTAATAATATCTTACAACTTAATATACGGAGAAAAGAGCGTTTGTTCTTGTTCTCATTCGTCTAGTAGGTTAAGACACCGCGGGCTAATTGCGGGGATCCTGGTTCGAATCTGGGATGAGGACGGCGTCTCTTTTTCTCCTAAAACAAAAATAGCTCTAGTTTGAGCTACTAATACATGGGTGTCAAATTTATTTGTAAGAAAAAATCCCCCACTAAAAACTCACAAAATTCTCGCCCCGGAGGCTTTGTGTGTTGACCAATATTTGACAGTTATGTTATCCCTGTGAAGGGTAATAATATCTTACGACGGTTTGTTATAAAATAATATTAGTTTCTAAAGGGGATATCTTTTTGAGCAACTTTATTTTAGACAGACATAAAACATGAACATATACAATAAATTTAGGATTACAGTAATTAAGATAAAATATAATAGAATGAAATAATAACAACCAATTAGCTTACATATTCAATCCACGTATATTTCAATCCTGTTTTTTTTCTGGTAGCCCTGGACAGTTAGAGTGATCTGAGGAAAGGATAATTTCACGGTTTCATTTCCATCGACCCAAAATTCAAGCCATGCGATAGTCGAAAGCCGGTTCATTCTGGCCTTATTTTATGTGGAACAGTTTTATGCTGGATTCCTTCAATGTTTATATGTAAAATGAATCTTAAAGCGCAAAAGTCGTTGAGTCTGGAAAAATGTTAGAAATTCTAAAAGTTGTGAATTATTCAAAGTTGAATGAAATAGAAATTTCCGTAAACTGAAGATTGCAAAGAATATTTTAGCTAAGATTTTAAAGACCGAAGCTGCTTGCGCAGTTAATCAGTTTGAGTACATAATCATATGTACATACAGTAAAATAAGGATTTTTTGAATCATCGACTGTAATAATATGGACTTTAAAAATATGTATATATTGCATTTATTTTTGTTATATAGTAACCATAGATGAAATAAATTACTTAATAATACGACCCCATCCCTTCTGAATAACGCGAGTGACTGTTGACATAAACAAATTTCTTGTCCCCTTTGGTGTTCGCATTAACGAGGTTAGACAGTAGTAGCATACAGCGTTAATTAATATTTTTAAAATTTCCCTGCTTTTCTGTACTTGTTTATGACAGGTAATTTAAAGTTTTCGTTGGCTGTCAAGAAGAGTGTCAATTCTTGATTTTCCAAACATTCAATATTTAAAAAAGACCGAACACCTGATTAGGAGCACCCACAATATTTTGCTCTAGCTGCTGCTAAATAATTAAGGTCAGAATAATCGTGCTTATTCCAAAGGTCTTCTCTTTGGAGAGCAATAAACAAGAACAACAACAACAAGAACAAAAAAAAAACACTTTACCTCCAGTGAACCATTCCACAGTATTGTGAAATAACGAAATGCCTCGTGTACTCAGTTTTTGCATCGTCATGCTTTTTCAATATATTTGGAAGGGAAGGATGTAGATAACCTCTTTTGGCTACAATCATGCAATCCACAATAGTTTTATCAGGAAACGAAACATTCAGGATATCGTCAATACTGTTTTCCCATTATAAATATGGGCAAAAAAGTTACAAAATATTTATAGGAAATGATAATGTATTTTAATTCTGTACCACCCAGCTTAAAAAAATTGCAAGGTTTCAAAACGAAGACTATTAGCCTAAACGAGTTTCAATACCATTTTGTGGATTAAAAGACCATCTCTTTATAATTTTTTTTTTTATAGTTACGTTTCCACATATACGCTGCATAAGTGCGCCATCGTTGGAGTTACCGTGTCAAAGTAGTGGTACGTCAGAAACGCGAAAAATCGGGCTTATGTCTTGTAACGGAATTGCAGATTTCATCGACGTCAGGGGCGCATACTAGAAGAAAACATTGGGAGGACCAGGGTGTCTGCCAGAATATTTGCTCGGGGGGTGTCAAACTTCGTTTGGGTGTGCGAAATTTAACTTCAAGATTTTAATTTTTTTTACAAAACGTACTTAAAAATGTACCAGAAAATGTACTTAAAAATGTACCTTTAAAAATGTACCAGAAAAAAAAACGAAATAAAATATTCAGTAGCAATGAAATAAAGCACCCATATTTATATAAAAAAGTTCATTCTTTTATTCGGAGGAAAACAAAATTCAAGCATTTCTTTTTGGACATTTAACCCATTCATAGTCATTGATAATTTTTGAGGTGGCAGGATTTTACTTTATATGATACCTTCTCCCTCCTTATATCCCTATCCGTATTTTTCTTTGAAAAATTGCTACACACTAAAGATTATTACAATTTACTTATGCAGAAGAGTATAGAAAAATAATTTGCGCAATATTTTTTTCCTTTCTTGTAATTTGAATATTTAGCGGGTATGTGAACTGTGAGTATTAGGGGTGTGTGTCAAGAAATTTGGGGGATTTTAGGGGTGTAGCGGACTCCCTGGTGGGATCCAAGTAAACTTTAAGCCTTGACACTTTCTTAGACTTGGTTTTCAGTTTCAAAAGGAGGTGGGGGTCTTTGCTCCATCATTCCTATAATTTTATTAAAAAGAAATGTCCAGAGACTTAAGTAGACATCAAATGAGAGGGTCAGAAGCAAAGATGCGTAAATAACAAAGCTGTCGTTGAGAAAATATTCAAAAATAGCTTAGAGGATTATAGGACTACGTTAAGGCAAAATTAACACTACATTTAGCAGTTTAGAATTTTTTTTATCTGATTTCTATAATGGAAGTATGCCGAGTATTCTTTTATCTATCAACTTTAGACATCATTTCTCAAAAACAACTTTTTGTCACTTACACCCCTTTGCTTCTGACCCCTCAAATAAAAAATCCCGTTATTTCAATTGCTTGTTATTATTATAACATTACGGACTTATGTTGGTGGAATAAAGAATAGATCCGTTTTTTCCTACATAAAAGTCAATCTTATCATTGTTACGACAGGAAAAACGTGAACAATAACAATCAATATATTTTATAGACTATTGTGTCTTTTAATCTCAAATACGTTATTTATTTATTTGTTTGTTTGTTGTTCAGCAATTGTGCAATGGTCTGGTCCTCACAAATATCTTTTGGGGCAGTGTAAAGGGACTTGGGTTTAGAATTGGCGCTCCTGGTTGATGCTACATCCAAAAACAAATGATAAACTTGTTTATATCGGTGCCATAAATGTATTAATTCATATGGGCGAAACTCAAAAAATTAAAACAGCAACTTCTGGCAAATAACAACATTTGGGAAGGTTTTGAGCTTCCTGAGCACACCTTGACGGGCTATTTGGCTGTTTTAAAACCAGGAAGATGCAAAATATTCGACACGTAAGTGTAATCGTGCGTCTGTTTCAGATTTCAAAGTCGCTGAATTATTCTTGTGATCGACAAATGGAAGGTCAAGTATTTGTATCTCAACCGTAATTTACTAGCTACGTGAAATCCATATGTTCAATTTAAACTTTGCTATTGCTTTGTGAATCATGAATAATGCATTGATTCAGAATTTGCGTTTGAAGAAAATTTTAGTGGAATATTAATTATGTTTATTAAATGGTTTTATAAAAGTAGGAAAAAGATTTTGGCGATTACCGTAGGAATAAAATATTGATATAATTTTACGAATGTATATAGCATTTATTATATTTTGTATTTCATATTTATTAACATTTCTTTTTGTATAACCGCGCTTTTTTTATCTTATCGCCATAATATTTAAACCACTGTAATATTTCAGTAGCTAAAAAACGAAATGCAAATCCTACCTTAACTTCATTAATTTAGTTATCTGCTGTTAATTCTTGAATGCTGTTTTTATAAGTAACATTCACAAAAGTAAATATTGTTCTTCATTCGATTTGACTTAGAATAAAAATCATAGTAGGTCAAGACACCGCGGGCTAAACGTGGGGACCCTGGTTCGAATCCAGGATGGGGACGGCGTCTCTTTTTTTCTCCAAAAAACAAAGAGCTCTAGTTTGATCTGAATATACGTAGGTGAATATAACGTATAATAAATTCCCCCACGAAAAACTCACAAAAATCTCGCCCCGGAGGCTTTTCTGTGTTGACCATTATTTGGCAATTGTGTTATCCCTGTGAAGGGTAATAATATCTTACATCCTAATATACGGAGAAAAATGCGTTTGTTCTTGTCCTCATTCGTCTAGTAGGTTAAGACACCGCGGGCTCAACGCGGGGACCCTGGTTCGAATCCAGGATGAGGACGGCGCCTCTTTTTCTCCAAAAACAATAAAGCTCTAGTTTGAGCTAAATATACGTGGGTGGCAAAAATTATTGTATAATAAAAATAATATTACTATGAACTTTAAAAATAGTTTTATATAAAGCTAGCTTCTATGGGATATACACGTTTTAGCTTCGTTTTTTTTTATCAAAATGTGCAGCCGTTTAATTGCAATCCTTTTTGTTTTTATGATTTAGTTTGCTTTTGTGTGTATATAATCTTGGAAATACAGAAATTAACATATGCTTTTATGTATTTCCCACCATGTCATGCATGTCTCCAATAAAACAATCCTTTATAAATGTTTAATGGAATCTATTGAGTGTTGTTGTATGAGCATTGAAATAAATTATTATTGTTATTATATATGACTTGAAGTAAATTGTTTCGGTATTTTGTTCACGAATGTTATTTCGTATAAAGGATTCGGGGAAAAATTATGCAATTAGTTTTATAGGGAATTCATTTCTCATATAATGGAGATATCGTTTGATATTCTATTTCTTGACATTTGATTATTTCGCGTCTTATCATCTTCAATGCCCTCAATTAAAACTGCTGTTATTACGCGTCATCTTCTAATATTACCATTAGAAAAGCTTTTTTAATGTAAAATTTCGATTTTTATGCTTGATAGTACAAAAGACAATTCACATACTAATCTCATATGCCCGCAAATGCGTAATCATGATTATCTTATCAGAAATGTAAACAGGTTAATTCCCGATTTTTCAAGAACTAATCTCGGAATGACCCGTATTGCTTCTATGAGTCTTAGAATTTGGAATTTCCTCCCTAACAGATTACATGCACTTACTTCCATTTCTCTTTTTAAAAAAATATATGTCAGCAGATATCTATTAGAATTTAGAATTGTAACGGTCTTTATTTTCATACATTGTATTTTCATTACGTTAATAATAAAGTGTTATTCTACTGTTGTGTTATTCTACTGTTTCATTTAAATATTATAATATTCTTTTCTTCCCTCGGGAAGCATAGTCTCTATAAGACTCAATAGTCTTTACCTAATGCTGTCCAGGTGAATATCAATCTGTTATTTTATATCCATTATCTTGACCGCTAGACAAACGAGGAACAACGCGTGTTTTCTCCGTATATAAGGATGCAAGATATTATTACCCTTCTCAGGGCTAACAATTGTAATAAAAGTATCCCACGAAAAACTCATAAAAATCTCTCCCTGGTGGCTTTGTGTGTTGACCATTATTTGGCAATTGTGTTATCCCTGAGAAGGGTAATAATATCTTACATCCTTATATACGGAGAAAGAGAGCGTTGTTCCTGTCCTCGTTGGTCTAGCGGTTATGGCGCTCGGGGCTCCAGGACGGGGATGATGTATCTTTTTCTGCTATACCAAAAAAGCTTTAGTATGAGCTAAAACATGAAGGTGTTAAATTTATTAATTGTAATGAAAATCATCCACGAAAAAATATTCGTCCCGGAGGCTTCGTGTGTCGACCATTATTTAGCAATTGTAGTTAGCTATGAGAAGGGTAATAATATCTTACATACCATTTTTGTGATCTTTAATACGTGTTTTATTTATTTTTACCTGAAAGTGCTTGTTAGAATTTAACATAGGCGAAGTGTACCCGTTAAAATTTGACATAGGGCGCCGCGAATCGAAAAAGTTTGGGGACCACTGGTTTAGGGCATCAAATCCCGGACTGCGAACCTGAAGAACAGACCACAAGAGCTGGGCAATTGTTGCAATCAAACCTGGACAGGATTTTTTAAACTTATGGTAATTTGGACGTCAAAGTGCAAAACACTAGCTGTCCTGTTTTTCATTATTTAAACAGTATGTAGATACATGAGCGCCCATATGAGTATTTCTAGGAGGGGGGTGCTAAGAAACATTAAGAGTATTTCTGGGGGGGGGCTGAGAAAAATTATTACCTCCTTCTCAAAGCTGTCGAGAATTTTAGTGAATGTACAAGATACCAAAACGCTACAAAAATAATTGATACTGCTTGACAATTAGTAATGAGCTAAAAAGTACCTTATTTTAAAATGTGACTGTAAATTTTTTTTAAAGTAAATGCGTAGCAGAATCAGGGAAATCAAATTTTTGAACGGCTAAGGGGGGACCCGAGCCCCTCCCTGCCCCCCATATGGGCGCCCATGTGTAGATATAAAACTTAAAAAAAAAAGTAATTGTATATTTTATATTTATTTTGAAACACAGAACTAGATGGCGCCACCAATAAAATGAATATACCTACAGTTGAAGAAAAACAAAATTAAATTACGTGTGCATATCTTTCACAAAATGCTCACAGTCAGTGGCATATATTCTAAGTCAGCGGTTCCTAAATTTTCCTAGACCACGGACCCCTTCAGAGTTCACTTACCCTCGCGGACCCCCAAGAATTAACTCAAAGTTTAAAGCCCGGAATTTGCATCATATGTATTTATTTCTAGTGTTTCATCACTAATTTTCACCATTTAAGGAAGGAATTTTTCGTTCCCTCATAATTTATTCTTAGCATTAAAGAGCAAATGCTCTTAACTTACAATGGAAGTGTTTTAAGTGCCAATTGCACCCAGATTTGAGACTTAGTAAATTGGAAAAATCTATATTTTTGATAAATATATCCGTTGAAACCAGCGTGTAAAACACATTTTTTGATTTCTTATTCATTATTAAAAATATTTGAATTGGCGCATTTGCCAGTTTTCAGCCAAGTTCATTTACATAACTAGTTTAAGATTGCCGCAATTCAAAGTTACTCCTTATTAGCGAAAACAATAAAATGACGTTCTATGTTACGATGGAAAAAAGTTTTGCCATCACCTCACCTTTTTTTTTTACTCCTCCGTATTTTCAGTTGTAAGAAACGTGTTAAAATGTGATTACCTTTGATATAAGTGTGCGTCGAATCTCGATCCGCACTTAACGTCATTTATGGCTATATTTATATGGTATATTATAAATATGGCGTATTATAATTATGGCGTCATTTATATTATATGTGGCACGCACGTAATATATCGTATTCTTTATCGTAATTGATTTACATTGTTGTTTGATATCGTATTCTGTTAAACATAATTACCATATATTATTTTTAATAACAAAAATAAGAACATTTTGACTTTATAACACGAAATTTATAACTACATACATAATTTCGTTTGCTTTTTAGAGAGTTAAAAACAAACCAAAGACATATTTTCGTAAAAACGAAACTTGAAACATTGTTCTATTAATGTGAGCAGTTTATAAGAAAATAATAATTTTCAAAAACAAACCAACTTGGCTTATGAAAAAAACCCATATGTACAATTATTCTTTTCTTTTTCACCAATGTAACTTATAAGGGACTACGCCAAAAGTTCGATTTTCTGTTTGTATTGCTATGGCTAGAGGAAATGTATATAACAACAAT
Source organism: Dysdera silvatica (assembly GCA_006491805.2). Classification (NCBI taxonomy): domain Eukaryota; kingdom Metazoa; phylum Arthropoda; class Arachnida; order Araneae; family Dysderidae; genus Dysdera; species Dysdera silvatica. Next base: position 6,568,662 of record QLNU02015360.1, on the reverse strand, counting down.
GAAGTGTCATACAAACCGCTGTCGTCCAAGAATATAAACATGAAATGTTACTGAAAAATTATACATGATTAATTAATTATACTACGTTTATGTGATAGTGGTAATCTACATAGAAATGTTGTAAACAGAAACCGACGTTACAGTGAGTGCACTTAATGAATGAAAATTGTTCACGTGACTAAAAATCGCATAGGTCATGATCCATTTTAAATGAAATTGAAGATACGTTGCCAGGTTTTTCAACGTTATCATCATTATGGTTATATTTGGACCATGGATAGCAAAGTATTGTTTGATATTTCTTAGATTGCAACTGGTTGTAAACTAATGAATGTAACTTAATAACTATTTCATTACGATCAGTTACTTTGATTGTTATTTCATTTGTAAGAACGAAGTTCACAATCCTTTTAATAAAGAATTTGTACTCTCTAAAAAAATATACGTCTAGGGGCTGCACGAGAGCTGTTGTGCCAGGAGGATTTTATAATTTTACGCAACTATTAATTACGCTAACTAACCGTGATTGTGTGCCATGACTGGCAACGAAACAAACCAATAAGAACGCAGCAAATATATTAAGAAAGTCTATATACAAATACATATTTACAAGGAGAAGGCCATTCCCCGACCTACCTGGCAGGAAAAAGCCTGAACGTAAAAGAGGGAAAACCGCCAAAATAGTTACTACACCGCTACAATATATCCGCCATGATTATATATAACTTAGAAAACACGATGTGGCATACCATTTACTAATCCCTGGAGGACAATGGCATCAGTATTATCCCAGACTTCAATGATGGCAGCCTTCAATTCTGCCACAGACTGAAACTGTCTGCCATTGGCATATACAGCCCTACTGAGGTTACCCCCACACATTTTCTTGGGAAATAAGATCAAGGGAAAGGGCAGGCCACTCCATGACATGTACCCCATTATGCAAAAAACATTCACAAGAGGGTTTTGCAACGTGAATGGGGGCGTTGTCCTGCTGGAAAATCCAACTTGGGCCACCAATTCTCTCTGCAAATGGCAGCAAACGGGTTTCTAGCATTTCTTGGTAATCGGTAGCCTTTATGCGGCCTAAGGGGAAAGCCAGGTTAAGTTTACCACCATAGCCGAAGCCTCCCCACACCATTAATGAGCCTCCACCTTATTATCTTTTGGAGAAGATTTCCTCTTCTTCCCTCATATCATTCCAATAGAATGCAAGTCCGTCTGGGCCATACAAATTAAATTTTTTCTCATCTGAGAATATAACACGATGCCACTGGTCTTTCCAGGTTTGATGATATTTGGCCCAATCTACTATCCTTTGCTTGTGGATAGCTTTCAACATGGGCTGCTGTTTCCTTTTTTATATTGGAAGTTTTTTGTATATTTTACAATCCGTGACAGGGTTGATTTTGTCACAGGGATGTTATCCTCTTTGGCCAATTGTCTGAGAGAAATACCACCTTGTGAAAGACGATGCACAATATCTCTTTCCTGCCTGGAAGTCATTTTTCTGCCTGTACACCTCCTTTTTTATACCTGTACGCATTGCCCTGATTCACAAAATTGTCTATTACGGTTTTAGATCGTTTGATTTGCTTAGATATTTGTCTATATGAAAGACTTTGTTCCTTAAAAGCTGTTAGCTGGCCTTTCTCGAACTCTGATAGCTGGGTTCGTTTTCCCATTGCAATACTGCAGGAGAAATAGAAAATACAACCTTCTGAAGTCAACATTCGACTGGGATAGAACAGGTAAGTTATTTGACAACTTCCTGACGTCATAAACCTGTTTACCTGTAGCAGCTCGAATATTGAGAGTTACCTAAAACACTAATAGGGATGGTGGCTTTATTTCGGCGGGACACTTTTTCCCCCTCTTTTTTACACATTCATTTTTTTTTCCTGCCCAGGTGGGGCAGGGAGTGAGTTACTCCTTGCAAATATGTATTTGTATATAGACTTTCTTAATATATTTGTTTCGTTCTTATTGGTTTGTTTCGTGTCCAGTTACGGCATATAATCACGGTGGCTTTATTTCGGTGGGACACACCGTAGGTTGCCTTGTCTGTCGATTCGGTCCAGGAATCCAATAGAACGTATAAAGGGGGACTTAAAAATGGTTTGAGGCAGTTGGTAACCCATTCCTTCATAGTATCTTTTCCCATTTTTCCCTGATTTGGGGCATGTAATAAAAATTTTATTAGGGCGACGTAATGTTTTTTGAACTGATGGATTACATTTTCCGACTGTTGACGTAAAAAGTAATTTCCCTTTCATCTCACGGTCATAGACAGAAATGGCATTATTGTATACGAACGTGCGGCTGAAAAATTTGATTCAACAATTGATACTGTACACTTTTCACCCTTAATAGAAAGCGTTATGTCGCTTGGGATGAAGTACTGAAACCCACTCCGATCTGCATTAAGCACTTGTTCCGTATATTACAGCCTGAAATTAAATCTCTTGTTTATAAAACAAATTCCATAGCTTTGTTTTCATTAGTTTCAACATCATGAAGTGATCGGACAGTAGTATATTTCCTTATTTTTTGTGAAACAATTCGATTGGCTAATTTTAATTTATTGATAAAGTTACTAGATATTTTAGATTTCATATTTAAATCTTTTGCAATGTTAGTGGCCCATATTTTTAAATTACTATCACGAACTGGTAAACTATGACTTTGAATACGATGAAATTTCGATTGCGACATTTTCTTTGACAAATTTTGACACATAATTTTTAAAACTGAAAATTTGCTTCTGATCGTGGATACGTTTATGACGCTGCTATGTTTGCTAAAATTTACTGCTTTTACACCAGTCATAAAAATTAATTACAGCCTTCATTTGAGGTAAAGTAAAATTTTCTGTCTCGCATTTCTTATCAAACTCCATCGCAGGATTTATTTCATCATCAATATTACAATAGTCATTTTCGTTTTTGAAATGCAATGTCACTTCCTCTTCAAATGCCGAGTTATTTAAAATAATTTCCTCAAATTTTGGCATGAAAATTTTACTTTGTAAGTACCGGTTCTCATAAATGGTCGTAAGATTAAGTTAATATTTCTCGACTGGCAAAATTAAAAACGACTGAAAATTATTAATAACGTCTTGGATTTTTCTTATATGTAAATAATGTTTTCAAATCATGGTATAATATATGTGAAGAGTATTGCTTTCCAGTACGAAAAAAAAAATTACACCTTCATTAAATGCGATGCCTAATCCGTATGAAAAGGGAAAATATCTTCCACATTAATACTGCAACTTCGTTACTTGAAAGCATCAAGTTAATTCGCCAAAATGAAGGGTTACAACTCCCTTTAGTGCCAAATATTCGCTTAAGTCAGTAAATGCGCCAATCCAAATATTTTTAATAATGAATAAAAAATCGTTTTACACGCTGGTTCCAACGGATTTATTTATCAAAAATATAGATCTTTCCAATTTACTAAGTCTCAAATCTGCGATTGTGCTTCTGCACTTGTGCGTGATTAAAACACTTCTATTATTAGTATTTTTTCGAACCTTTGTGGAACACTGGGAAGGTCTCGCGAACCCACTGATAGGGTTATGCGGACCCCCAGGCAGGGGCGAATTGGACTGAGGGTCAACCGGCCCCCGAGCCGGTGCGCCCTCATGGGCGATAGGACTTGCGCCCTCATGGGCTATAGGACTCGCGCCCTCCGATATAATCCAAGATTTGCGCCCTTTGGGAAAATCCAGTCCAGGGCCGGATTAGCTACAAGAGGGCGCGGTGGAGGAAAATATTGAGCGGGGCGCCAACTAGCTTAAAATGTACTGGCAGGATGGCCGTAGGAGTGTTTGCACACTATGTTCATTTTCGGGTATTTTCAGTCAGTTAACTAACGTTTTAAACATTGCTTTTCAAAATTTCCGTTTTTTGCTAACAATAATCTATCAGACAGTCTAATTTGAGAAATCATAAATGATAAACGCCTGGTAACTTTAATTTGATTGAGATTAGCCTTTGCAGCAAATCATGACATGAGACGAAGTGAAACATTTTGAATCTAAGTCGTTGACTCTTTAACAAGTTTTCATTCTTGCCTATTTAGCTAATATCTAAGATAAATATACAAAACATATGCACACAACACTACAATTTAAGTTGCCTTGATAATTCTGAAGAACTCTCCGACAGTAAATCAATAACTTTGTTGTATATAAGGTAATTTGACGTAGCATTACGCAGGTAAGATTTATAGGTAAGAACAACGTTAAAATCGTATGTAAGGTTGCCTTACTCACGCTTATAACGTTTTCTTTATTTATAAAACTTTGTTGTAGTAAAACTCAAATTCTCTGTTGACATAGAGCAGCATGAAACTTTCAAGGAGTTCTTGTCCCACTTCTGATCGTAGGGGATTTTTAACGATCTTGAGTACAGGAAAGACTCTCTTATAAGAAATTTGGGTGCAAGATAGCGTACTAAAACTGAACAGCACTTAAAACTGTCCGTTCACAAAAAGAAGTCAGGTGGAAAAGCCCGTTTTATGTCTTCGACAGCTGTTGTTTCTGGCTTTTCCACTGGACTTCTTTTTGTGAACGGACAGTAATTATGAACTTATGTGTCACACGTAATGAATCATACATCGGACAGTCTAACTTTAGTTCATATAGCAATTCAAGAATGCAAACTAAACAATTTTAGTATTTTTGCCTGTTGTCATATGTATGGATAGTTTCAATCGTCTCGTCGTAGTCGTTATAAAAGGCTGTTTCCACAGACTCTTCTGAGATGGTTTGTTCACCAATGTTGTTGTTTGTTGAGCTGAGGAATAGAATAATCATCATCATCACTCTCGGATGAGTCATTTGGGTGACAATCCACTGAATCCCGTCGAACAGAAGCCGAATTGGCATCGGATGCCGAAGACATTAAGCATAAATCAGGGCAGTAATCATCAAAGTACATCGCACGTTGACACAGTTCTCGCTGCAGCTTTAGTTTATCCTTACTAATCAGTGATGACAACTCCTCAAAAGCATTTTAGGCAACTTGTCATTTCTGGCTTTAATTTGATTAAAGTTCCTTGTATCCATCCAAGCAATAGCAGCCAAAAATGCTTCAGTATGATGGAACCTCTCAGATATTTAGTGCTGTGCTGTATCAAAGATTATATTGAAAACACCAATTTCAAACTCTTTTACAGGTGATGCCAATATTTGTCGTGCTTCATCATGAGCAAACTCGCC
>QLNU02015360.1:6533238-6559702 GCA_006491805.2 Dysdera silvatica | reverse complement strand
TCCATACCATTTCTGGTCAATGCATGGTCACACACGGCCACACGAGCTTAGTTTACTAGAGAAATACAAGCACGCTTGCATTGAAACATGCAAAATACTTTGCAATATCCAGACAACAAAATTTACACGCCACTTTCAGACCACCACATATTACTCCTCCAATAAAAATGAGAAACTTTAATACAAGCCTACTTTTCTTTCCCTTTATAGAATAAGCAGTAGAAAAGGAATGCAATTTCAGCTACACTGAAAGATGTTTTACTTCAAAAATGATTACTTCTATAACACACTAATTTTTAATGCTTAACTCGCTTCTTAAATATAATCACATCATCTCATTCACATTTTCTTACACAAAATTTTCTGTACAGTAAAGGTAGAGAGATTTTTTAGAAGAAAATGGAAACTCATCGTGAAGAAACTCTTAAATTTTTAAATAATCGAAAAGTAAGAACAAATTAACACAGTTTAATTAAGTTTAATCATTTACAGATTGTTTCAATAGCTCTGGGCTATTTTCGTCAGAATGGTCAACGATATACACACAATGTGTAATGACAAATGCGTGTTACAAACGGCGGTTACAGGTATAATGAAATGAACGGTAAAAATCAATCAAGCACATGGGTTAGGGGAAATGTCTCTGGTAATGGAACGTAAAGTTTAGAGAAACGTTTCTAGTAGTAAACTATGAGCTTAAAAAAAAACCAATAACAGTAGAATAAAATTATGCTGTATGGGATGAAATGCGCCGTGAGACAGAAGAAACATTTTATGAAGAAATATTGTTCGATGTGGGGAGAAAGTTCTTCCAAAAGGGAGAAATGAAATTGGACGGTAACTAGTCATTAACGGCATTATCTGTGTTGGCCATTATATGTAGGGCTTCAAAAAAGTTGAGGTCCAGTGGAGAGGAAACTTTTTGGATAATTTGTGCTTTATGAAATAAAAATTTATAGCCAGATCCTCACGAGTGTTTAGCCAAAGCAGATCTGTGGAGTTCTTGTTTCTGAATATCAGTGTCATGTTCTTTTAAACCAGTTCATAGGGCTCTGCGTGTTTGACTAATATAAACGCGATCACATAGGCAAGGAATGGAATAAATTCCCCAAAAATTGGGGTTAGGAATGACGTCTTTGAATGTGGAGAAACCCAATTTATTAATGAGAGTGAAGACAACACGAAAATTAAACTTCCGAAGGTTGGAAGCAATTTCGGTAGATATTTTAGACACAGAGGGTATACAGACAGTTTTCAACGCGGGCAATGAGGAACCAACGAGAGTAGTAGGCAGTTTAGGTCGTGGGAGTTTCTTCAGGGCCCGAATCCGCGATCAGTTGCAATTCCACGAATGTAGTTGAGTTCAGTTTCAAGTGCTTCACCTGTGGAAGAAAACTTCAGAGTACGAGAAACGTGCTGATTTTTTGACCACGTGGATTTGCAGAAGAAGCATGAGGCGGGAGACACCCTGCAAATGGTTTTCGGTAAACACTAGTGAGGAAACCCGACTGCATTCGATGGACGAGAACGTCAAGAAAAGAAAGTGTGCTATTGCTCTCTTCCTCGAAGGTGAACTGAATGTGCGGATCCACCGAATTCAACATATCAACAATTTCAGAAAGATCTGTGTTTATATCCGGTAAAATGGTGAAAGTGTCGTCCACATGTCTGGTCCACAGTTTGAACAGGATGCGTTGAAGAATTTTATCCTTTACATAGTGCATATAGATGTCACATATAATTGGTGATAAAGAATTGCCCATGTTAAGACCGTCAGTTTGTTTAAATAAAAGTCCTTGGAAGGAAAAACATGCCTGAGTTATGCACAACTCCGTGAGCCGAACCAGTTCACTGATTTCGACGTCAGAAAAGTAAAATTCCTGTAATCTCTGGGTGAGACAATCCAGAGAACCTCAAATGGGAACGTTAGTGAATGAACTTTTAACATCAAAAGAAACCGTCTTGGAACAAACTGGAGAAAGCTACCTAACCTCCTTAACGAAATCGGTAGAGTTGCGAACGGTGAAAACGTGAGATGAGTTGCTGTACCAATATTTGATACTATGGGGCGGAGCGGGATACCAGACGTATGAACTTCAGGTAGCGCATAAAAACGAGAGACATTGGCAATTGAAAGCACGACTGATCTATTTGTTTTTTGATCTAGAGTGACAGAATTCCGGACGATTTTATTAACTAAAGAAAGTTGTGCAGAAGAAGGATTTTTCTTAATAGGAGTATAGGGACCTTCACCAATAAGAGCGTGGACGTCTTCGATAAATTTAAATTGTTGTTCTAAAAATTGAAATATATAAAATTTAATTCGAAATTTTAAAACTTGTTAAAATTTTTAGGAATACCTTTGTGAAACAAAAAATTTCAGTTTCGAACTTTTAATAAACACTCCTATTTGATATTCATTTATTATAATTTTTTTTAAGTTTTACATCCTACCCGAGCACCTACAAAAATATTTGAGAAGAGAAAGACGACTTATCGTGATATCCGAAACACGCTACTACTTTCACAAACAGTTACGAATTATCCACATTCAAATCTAGAAGCAGCTGTGTAAATATAAACATTCGGCTGAGGGTGATATCAAGCAACTCTATTCCAAATAAATCAGTTGGCACACTTGGAACATGAAATCCATAACATATAGGATTCTATTAGTTCTAGCTTAATATATAGCTAAAATAGTTACAGTCGGCGAAAATTTCACGGAACGGAACTATTCAGTCAGTAATCAGAAGGTATATATGTGTGAATTAATTCGAAGGTAACGTTCGTTTCTCGAGCTGTCTTAGCGCCGTTAAATACGAACAGTGGCATTCGTTTAGTAAACGATAAGATGAGAAGGTTGCCACTGAAGTAGTGTTTGTTATCACTAGAGCCCCGGATTGTGTGAGCTAAAAAAAAACAGCAAAATATACTTACAAATAAGCATTTATATTCGCTTAAAATTATAAAATATACACTTCCATATTTTTTCACTCACTTGAAAAACAAATATTCTATATCTTAAAACAAATTTATTTTTATTGTTTGACCAGCTGAGTAGAAATATTTGATGCACGCAAAATGATATGCATAGTACAGTATAATATTTTTGTGAGAGTATATCATAATTTTTCTCTCGCTATTCTGAAACAAGTAAGCTTTCCCTTCTATCATTCAATGACATTTTCTAACCGAAAGGTTCCTTTCCACGTTCACTGAGGTTAGTGGGCAGTATTTACATTTTCTATCCATGATAGACATCACTAACTTCTGTTTCTGATAGATAATGGTGTGGAATTTTACCATATAAATGTTTGTTGCACTTAATCTGGCCTGGGGTCGACTGTGAGTCTGGCATAATTGAACTAAACTCCTCAGTCTCCCTAATAAGAGTAGTGACTAATTCAGTTATGAATGATAGCTAATGATTCAACTACTTATTTGACGCATTGGGACATAATTAAACGTGTACATTTACAGATCCCTTTTTTCATTCTGCTTAAAAGTAATCCTAACCAACAAGAGAACATAACGACGGACCAGGGATTACCATAACTACCAAAATTTTGTCACTGGTACAACGTTAGACTAGTGGCAAAATTTTAGTAGTTATGAAAGTTTAACTGTAGAGCGTTGAATGGAATTTTTTCGATAAAGAACCGTAAAATGCTTAAAATTACCCTTAAAATATGGATTTATTCTGAAAATGCACTAACGCTGAAAAGGGATAAAATATGAACTTGCATATGCACATTTGCCCTTCATCCAGGTTCTGGTTTTTTTGTTTTGTTTTTCTATGTCAATGGACAATGCTAATTCAACACTCGTGCTTTAAAAGATTTTTGAAAATTTGATGGAAATATAGCATGTTTTTATATAATAAATTCTTTAAATGATCTTGAAAGGTCGTCCAACAATTGATTAAAACTAACCGCACATTGCCAAAGAACTCCAAAGTGAAATTTGATATTCAATCTATTTCTTTTTAAAACGTTTATTAACAAGCGATGAAAAAACTGTGAATCTGAAATTCATTTCAGGCAAAACGGAAGTAACTTTCGTTGTTCCCATATTGAATAAATCGAGGTGAGCGAGATTGACAAGGAGACAAACGAGGAGGTGAATCGGGACTAGAAAAGAATACGCGGTGAAATTAAAATCCATAATGGACCCAAGTGGTTGTGTCGCCGAAAGGAGGAAATCCGGATATGAGGTCACCTCTCCTACGGTAAACAAAGGCAGAATTGATAATGGCGTGAGTAGTGCTGTGGGCTTGAAAGAACTCTTGTTTCTCTTAAATGACGTACTGCTTTGATTTTTGTCAATTAGCTCCACCGACAGCTTTTAAACAGTGTAGCTGAATCATTTACTCTAATAAAGACTCGTATCTTAATCCATTTAAAATTACATCACAATTTTCATTAACTGTCAATATTTTGTACCGCAGAATTACGAAATTGCATTTCGAAATTTAATTCAATTAATATTACTGTTGTTGTTGTTGTTATTATTATTATTATTATTATTATTATTATTATTGACTCTTCCCTTTCTATAAAAGAATTTTTTAACTTTTGTTTGTTGAAACCTAATTTTATCCCATTAAATAAATTAATGACAAATTATTTTAAGATTTTTCTTAAATCTTTATGTAAATGCTATTTCAAGAGCAACCATATTTTATTAACCCGCGAGAACGCGCGCCGATTAGAGGAACGCGAGAACGCGCGCGGGGTGATTTGCACCCCATCTGATTATATAGCATTATTTCATTAAAAACGTCCAATTTTACAGGGAACAATAAGTGGAATTTTCTCTTTGTCACCCTACCCCAAAAGATTGTGACTTTGAAGGCAACAGGAAAGAGTTTGGCCAGTTTCAGAAGCAAGGGTGGACGGTTCTTTTTAAAAATTGTAAGTTGTAAGATGTGAAACACCCCGCGTGCCCGTTGAACTATTAATTAATAAAAGTTCGCTTATAAATATGATAACATATTTAGATGGGATATAAAAAATAAGACTATTAGAGAAGAATATTGAAAACAGAATGTGAGAGGATTTTTGTTTGTTTGGAATTTTATGGCGCAAGGTGAGGATTTTTAAAGATACAGAAAATTGTCATTTGTATGTGGTATATTGTCCCTTATGTAAGAATGACACTTCTCTAACCACAATTAATGTTAGTGCAACTATAAAAAGAAGCTCGTTAACACTGACATATATAATAAATATCACTAGGGCATAATTTGGGTGCCATTGTTTTAACACACAATGAAAAAATTCTCCCCACATTTCCTTTACCTTCTCTCTTACCGAATAACTGGTATTCCTTATTGTTAGCTGTAAAGTTTCTAAATCTTATTTACATATAGTTTTATTCATTTGCTGAAATATATATATTTGAGCCAAAAATGGCTCTTAACCATATAGCATCCATTTTTCGGATATTGTTTATTGATGACGATTAAAAAAATTCTAAATATTGGAAAATTGATACCCAAGCTATGATATACGATTATATACTGCCTAGCAGAAAATGCCATACCATGAACGAATGCTCAAGAGAAGACCAAACTTCACGCTTAAATAGCTAAACAGATGTAGAACAAATGATTTTTCACATACAGGCAGGGCTCAAGTGGCCAAAATATAAGATGATAAATAAGAAGTGGGACCTTTATTTTGGGCAATACCTTGTTGAACTCAACATGTCATCGATTCTATGAGTATCGGAATAATGTCCTGGGGTATCGTTAACCATGTGGCATTTATATGAATCCATAGTTTATCTTCATTTCGTAAGGGTAGGGGTGTATTCAACCAACGTCCAACCGTGTCCTACAGGTGCTCGATTAGCGAGTTATCGAGAATCGGGTTGGCCAAAGAAGCATCTGCACACCTTGCAAAACATTTAGGCTGATCCAAGTTGCATGTGACCGACCATTATCTTGTTAACCCGCGAGCAGGCGCGCGAATTAGAGGAGCGCGAGAACGCGCGCGTCTCTATACATATATCTATCCGTTTCCATCTGATTATATAGCATTATTTCATTAAAAACGTCCAATTTTACAATGAACAATAAGTGAAAAGTTCGCTTTATCACCCTACCCCAAAGATTGTGACTTTGAAGGTAACAGGAAAGAGTTCGGCCAGTTTCAGAAGCAAGGGTGGGCGTTTTTTTTTCACAAATTGTAAGTTGTGGGGTGTGAAACACCCCCCACGCCTGCTCGCGGGTTAAAAATGACGTTTGGGACCCCTCCAGATATAGTAGGGCCACTTCAGATTCTCACACGGTAATTATCATTGGTGAGACAGAAACGGGTTTCGTGGCTAAATACTATACTGTTCCATTCTACACCAAACGTAACCCTGATGCAACACCATTTTAAGCAACAATGACTATTACTCACTCTTAAGGGAGGCCTTCGCAATGGTCGGCTAGGCAACATATTGTCTTAAATCAAACAACAATATAAATCAACGTTTATTGGCGTAGTGATACCAACGCCGATGGTATGGCGTGATTAGATGGTGAAACGTTCGAAAGAAAATAAATATTTCTGCCTTCGGTGGGACCTGAACCCACGACCTTCCACTTGCCGGGCGGAGGCTCTACCCACTGAGCTACGAAGGACAATATATAATCCCTTACGAACGTATATATTTACTGAAGCCGGTTATTTCGCAGAATGGTGTAGTACATGGACTACTATTTAAACCAAATTGACCGGTAAAAAACATACTGTCCGTTCACGTAAAGAAGTCCGATGGAAGAGTTAGGAATAACGGGGGTGACGTCACAAATGAGCTAGCAGCTTACAGCAGAGTAGGACTCCAATCTCAGAACTTGTTTTTGACAGTCGCCAAAAACGAGTATAAAACTTGTAGTCTTACATTGTTGTAATCAGGTAGTCGGTTTGTGACGTCACCTCCCGATATTTCTAACTGTTCCAGCGGACTTCTTTTCGTGAACAGACAGTACTTGCCTCATCCAGTCGACCCAACACTGTCCGTTTTGATAGCCGCATATGCAAAACTTCCTGTATATTTCACAGAATGTCGCCAGTCGTGGATTGTAGGTATGATACAGCACGACATTCGAAGCGATGATCTGTGCGCTTTGACGTCCGTCTCCGAGTTTCGGTCCCACTACGATGTTGCACCTTTCTGTCCTGGGATCACTGTCTCCAAATGCAACCAACGATTTTGGCACCACGTTGCGTTTCTGCCGCAATAAGGCACGAAGACTCAGGATGAAACCTCTCGTGAACTCATCCGTTTGACAAAATCGCGTACGACGGCGTCTTAAAGGCATTAATACACCTTGTTCGTTCTTCAAGCACTGTAACAGCAAAACCTCTCACTTCTCGCAGCTGTGACGACGACGTTTTGAATGACAGCTTCACGTGCTGGTTTGTTTTCTACCTATATCACACTCGCGATTCGTATGATTGGCCAGAAATTTTAAACATTTGCATAACTTGTATATAAGCATCCATTCTTTAATTAGCATAGCACTGCATTCACATCTTAATAGTGTGGCATTCTCTCTCTGACAGGCAGTGTATATGTAGTTTGAAACTGCTTAATCTGCATGAAAAGTGATCATCTCCGTCACTTTAGAATTTCAACTCAAACTATTGTAAATTCCACACAGCGAGAGATTTCATTCTATCGCATAAGCTGCTCGAAAATTAACGTAACCCACTTTATAATAGTGCAGCCTTTAACGAAAAGATTAAGTTTCTAATTATACCTTAAAGCCTTTAGAATCAAATGAGCGGAAACGAGAAAGCTGTTCACAACATCTAAACTGCACTGCAAATGAACGAGTAGGCTTCAACGAATCAATAATTGAAGCCATGATACATTTTTGCAAAAACGGCTCATTTTTATTAAAACTGTTAAACGCGATTGTTGCTCAATAAAGCTGTACTCTAATTTTCACTTTTAAATCGATAACTTAGGGAAATTTAAAAGTTTTCGTGAAGGAAAATCATTTCTCTTTTCCAACGCTGACATTTTGCGAACGTATTATTTTTTGCTTATTATAGTTCTCTCGTGATTTTTTAAATCCAGAAGCAGTTTAAATCTGCGTGCATCTACTGTAAATCTTGATTAGAAAGATACACTCTATTGTCAAAATTATTCGGACACTACACTAAATTCGCATGATTGTAATTTGCAGATACGCCTGAATTTTGGGCTGTGACTTAGAGTATAAAGCTTGGTTCTCCTCACTATCAGTGAAATTGCACTTTATGACAGTATGCAGCGTGGAAGTGAACTCGCGGATTTTCGATGTAGATTAGCGTATCAGTATTATTTTAATTTGTGACACTACAACCAAACTAGACATACCCAGGTGGATATAGGTGATATCATTTAAAGATGGTAGGACGACGGTGTGTCACTACTGTAAAAAAATTAACACACGCTAAATGTTCCTACCAGTTTAATGAGAGTGTGAATTAATCCCTAACTAGAAAAGTTTGAAAGTCTCGTTGATATCATCTCTCATCAGTGAACCTCACTAGTAAAGGCACCTCGATTAGTACCATAACCATTCACGGAGAGGGGCACAGAGTTGTTTATTAGGGTAATTAGTTACCCACAATCCAAACATTTCTATGAATACCAAACAATATTTAGATTGCTGTTTTACATTCATTCGTTTCTTGCTCATTCGTGAACTATAGATAACTGAGAATTGGTAGTTTAGACTGACGAATCAAGCTACTCACTGTCCCTCTCCAGTGCATGTTTTTGGTGTAGAGATAGCCTGGAAAACAATATATGAATGGTTCTTCAACCACAACTCATAAAGCGCTGCGGACACCAAATAGAGTTTGACTCTTTTCTTAATCATTGGATACTGTCCTATCCCCTTCTTGAAGCATAACGCCACACGCTCTGCCAATATACGTATTTTCAAGTCTCACATTATTGCACGCAAAATAACAAACAACAATTTATAAAGGAATGTGTTGTTCAATCTGTCGATATAGAGGTGTGTTCTGTCATGCTATAGGGGTTATTTTACATGGATGGAACACGGAACGTGGATTGTTGTATCTGAAACCATGGAGTCGGATCCATGCGATTGAATTATCTATCATACACAATTCCGTCCCTTCTGTATTGTGGAAAAATTATTGAACTGTCTGTTGGCTTTTCGAGAATGTGGCTGAAGCGTTGAATTAAAGTGTTTAAAGTTCGGATCTAAAAGCAATTAAACGCATTTAGAATGAAATGAAGCGACGGCTACGACTTCAACCACAACGATATTCTTCAAAATGTTTAGTAGTGAGTTTCATTGTAAAAAGTATGGAAGAACATTCCTGTTGAAACCTACCGAAATTTAGTAAAATGTATGCCTAGACGAATTACCTCTGCCCTAGGGTGATGTAGTGGTACAGTATTCGTCTGTTATAGTCAGGTTTAGTCGTGATTAGTTCCGACAATCGATGTCGTGCTGTACTAATTAGGCATCAAACTAAGAAAAAATATGACAAAACCCTCTTTATAATCGATTATAAAAAATGCCGAAACCAACGTCCATATAGGGTGCAATCAAATAAGGTAAAATAACTTGGCAAAACCTTTTTAGCGACCTTGCTTTAGCGCGCATATAAAATTTACAAAGTAAAAATTAATGATAATACGAGAGACCTATAATAATATCGCATTTAAAAGATTTCAAAATGGCCCCTTCGACTTTAAAACGAGAGCTTGAACGTTTCTCAGCATTTTCTATCCGTACTCTTTAATGATACCTTGTTCAATTCTCGCAATATGATTCGCTGCGAAATTTTAAACTTTCATAGATCTTGGGCACAAGTTGTACCAAAATCGTCCACATGCTGTACTTCGTTGGATTAAAATCAAGTGAATATGAAATTCATTGTTCTCTGGTAATGTAAAACAAACGAGATTTTTTTCTCTGCTCCATGGTTGAGTGACTTTCGTTCTATGTGCCATGTCAGAAGCTTGTTAAAAGATCCTATATCGATTTTCAAAATATTTCTGAGGTCGTAAAAGAATATATTACAGCATTTAAAGTATCTCGCAATAAATTCTTTGGTTGATTTTATCACCCTAGTCTAAGAATTCAGGGAATGAGATGACACAGCATCAGTAGCATTCCCACTTCTGTCTTTTTGACAATTATGATCTTATGTAACTTTGAAACACTTCTCATATGTGAAAACAAATTCTTTTTAACTTGTAGCATGCGATTGAACTTACCATATCGATGTTATATCGACTAGTGATTTAGTTCGCCGCTACAAGCGTTCGCTGAACTTTGTAGTAGCTGGCGCATGCGTGCTTCTCATACGTGAACTTTAAAAAGCGTGTCGTCTAAAGAGACATTCTCTTTTTCCGTTTTTCGTTCGTGTTTGCTCTTACCATTATGGGAGATAAGCAACAACGTTACTTGTTAATTTGCAGTATTAGAAGTTCTATGTTATTTTGCCAGTTTTTTACCATGGTAGTTTAATAAAATCAGTTATTTGTTAGTAATATTGTCGTCCTTCGTTTTTCGATATAATGCATAATGCACTTTCAAGAATCAGGTATTGCGTGGAAAATAGCAGCTTTAATTTTGGAGTCAGATTGGTAGTAAGAAAGCAACATCACAGCTTTTCGTCTAAAGTAAAGTGCCACCAGCCATAATGGTAAACACACCACATTACAAATTATTTAAGGCATGTTGATATATCAGGGTTATAGTTCTATTCTATTCATCTTTATTCATATCAATGTACAACATATTACAATACGTGATTCATGAAACTTTGAATTTGATTAATATACAACATTTAACTTAATACAAAATTATCTAAAAATAAAAATTAGGAAGCAATTGTACAAAGATATTGGAGACACCGGAAAAAGACCAGTTTAACTGATCTGACTAGTCCAGTGCCCCCCCATAAACATAAAATACCTGCTAACATCAGCACCATGCTATTTATTAATTAAGTAAATGTGTAATTTCAATAAATAAAAAACAGCAAAAAGAGAAATGGCTGAACATCGGTAAGGGGCAGAAAAATTCGAGGAAAAAATAATTTCTCGAACCATGCGCTTAAATTCTGAAAGGGAATGAATGTAAGGGAGGTTATGACCGATATAATTCCAAATTTTTGGACCAATATTGTTCAAAGAGGTTCCACCAATATTGGTACGAGTGTGTGGTATTCTAAACATAGGTATTGATCCAAGATCATATTGTGGAGTAAATGGAACAAAATATATCGAGTCCCCAAGAAAATTAAAAATAATTCGTTTGAACATTAAGATCTGCATTAAATAGCAATATAGTGAAGTTACTGGAATGATATTAAAAGATGAGTAAAATGTCAAAGGATCAGATCGATTAAATCGATTTGGAAAGAAAATTGTAAAAAATCTATTTTGAAGTCGTGATAATCTAACTGTGTTTGTACTCGTAGAAAGACCAAAGATCAAAAACCCAAAATTGAATAATGAGGCCACTAACGAATGATAGAGCGTCAGAACAATCCTAGGTGGAAGAGAAGTCCTAAATCGCGTCATCATTCCAATGGTCCTTGAGACCTTTAGGCAAACATTATCGTATTGGCGGTTCCAAAGCAGTTCTGCTGTGAAAGTTATACCCAAGAATTTTACCTCATCACAAAATTTTATTACAATACCATCATAAATAATAGGTAAAATTGGAAAAATGTCACGTTTTGATCGTGTGAAAACCACAGTTGATGATTTATGTGTATTGATCGTAAGTTTATTAGCTAGAAACCATTCAGTCATATCATAGAGCGCAGTGTTAGCAATAACAATTAGATCCTCCAAACAGTCACCAACAAAAAAAATAGAAGTGTCATCTGCAAATAAAATTATAGAAGGAATACATGAAAGGGATAGTAAATCATTAATGTAAATTAAGAATAGTGTGGGACCCAAAGGAGAGCCCTGAGGAATACCAATCCATCATATTACTCAAAAAACCATTAACAGTTATTCTAGTTCACCCTGTACCCCAAATTAAGCCTTAATCAAAATATTATTTGGTAGAATATTAGTTTATTCATTTTTCAACTGTTTCTCTATTCAGGTGGTTATATTTTTAGTCATTTAATATGAAACTTTTCGGAGCTAAAAAATACTAATATTTGAGAAATATTTAGATGGCATATAAATTTTTTTTTAGTAATCAGAATTACTCAATAGTATTAAGCAATATGTTATTAACAATCGAAGAATTCGAAACTATGAGATTAATCCCGTGTAGTTTTATACGAATAATTTAAACTTATTTTAAAATGAGAACTAATTACAACTGAAAATTTGTAGAGGACTCTATGAAACTCAGCATTTTCTATTAAGTAAATTTAAAAATTTCTGTAAGTAAGTTTAAAAATTTCTGTTAAGTAAGTTTAAAATTTCTATTAAATATTTAAAATTTCTATTAAGTAAATTTAAAAATTTGTATTAAGTAAATTTATAAAAAACGAAATTTATTTTAACACATTACTTGCAATGCAGTCAATTCCATTACAGCAAACTCGGTTTTAAATAATTTCAAATAAATCAATATTTCATATCAAAAGTGTAATAATGAATGTTATCTAGCTACAAGTATTTACATTAAATTTTTTGTATAAGCGATTTTTTTATAAGTTAATAATTGATAGTAGTGAAGTTTTTATGTTCAAAAATAGATTTAATTCACGACGCAATATCTTTTTTAAAGGGTAAAAAATTCTTTAAAATTTAAAAATCTATTGCCCATAATAATAATCATAATCATCATAAATTATGAAAACATGTATAACTACACTTCAAAATTCATTTTCAGAGTTCATATTTATAAATAAGCTTTTATGAGCACATTTAGAATTAATATTTATGCGTATATATTCCAGAAAAAAATTTTAAAAATTTAGTTTGTAAGGAATATCGGTCATAGGGAATTTAATTTACAAACACATCCTCTGCGGTTCTGTAACTGTGATTCCATGTAAAAACCTTATTGCAGGTATTTCGATAGGTATATGGTACTTAAAATATGTATTTTTTAAATAGTCACCCCAGAATTTCTTTTCTGAACCTTAGAAACTGTGATTTAGAATATTTACTAAGTATTCACAGCAACCGAAAAGGTAAGAGTAAAACCTATCGAAAAGCGATGGGAGGGAAGGAAACTCAGGATCTATTTGAAAAGTCGAGTCGTACCATTAGTATCTGGCCCCGTTGTCTGTAGATACAGGTAAGGAGGTAATTGGAAACAGTGATTTTACCTCATTCAAACCGCAAAGTACAATAACTACGGCGAAAAACTGTAAATCAAAATGTCATTTGTCTCATAGCCAGCTTGACGCCGATGACAAAGAATCCGGCGAAGTGGGCAAGTGATGATTGGAAATGAACTGTAGGACAGTAATGATATGAACCATTCAAATTTGTCATAGTTACTGTCTATTATATTGTTGGTCCTGTAGCCTAAAACCAATTCAAAAAATCTATTTTTGAAAACAGAAAAGGCCGTTTTCACTGGTGCTCTTTTCATCTATCATGTAGAAAGTCATTTAATGGATACTTCCGCAAGAGGATAGATAAAAATATTCGTGACTGCCTCTTTTTTTTAAGTTTCTCAATGATCTATATAAGTTCTATTTGTCATATAGCATTAACTTTATGGTCTTTTGTCGAAGGAGAGATGCAACATTTACTACTATGCCGAATCTAAGGAATTTTGGTTATTTTATAAGAGCGTAAAATAGAAAATAATTTTAATAAAAGTGTTTAACAGGAGGAGCTTAATATTCTAACAGTATTGTCTTTATTCTAACAGAATTTTTTAAAACATTCTAGCAAACTTTCTACTTATGTTAATATGTATTTTATGAAAATATGGAAATTAAACGTATATCTATCCGTTTCTGTGCTTCAATATATTATTATATATTATATATATTACATTATAGAAGTAATCTCTATAGTGTACTCAACTTTCTCTTTATAATAACAAAATACATTTTCAAAAACGTTTCGTAAACAGAAAAAAAACATTTATTTGAAACGATAAATTTTTCAATTTAGGGCAGAAATTTTTTAGGCAAAAATAAATGCAGCACGCATTTATGAAATAATAAAATAATAACAAAAAACACAATTGGCACTATTGCAACGAGTCAATATAGCTCTAGGCATTTTTAGACGGTTTGGCACTACCTTCGACCAAAACAATCATAACAATAAGCGTAGATGCTGGTTCAGAAAGTTAAGGTTATTAGTGTTTGTCCGTGGGCTGGTACCCTGTAGTGGCGAATAACAGAAAGAACGTTAAGAAAGAAAATTTAAATGAAAGAATGGTGGAGCAAAATTGAGATTAAAAGGAGAGAAGTTAAATTAGAAAAAAAATAAGACAGTAAATTAATATGGAGCAAACGGGACCATACCGGATGAATATTTACCATAATAATCGTATAATAGACCAAGTACTCAGTGTCTTAATGGTTATTTTGAAAAATATCTAGAAGTATTAAGGAAATTTTTGTACTATTTTTATTACTATTCACAAGTCTAAGTACAAACTAGTTTTAGTTTTTATAAAAATTAGAAACCGACATTATGATTGTTTTATATATGACCTGTGGCCATCAATAAGAGTGCATCAATAATTTGACAACATACGAGCAAAAATAATAATAATTATTATTATTTATTTATTCCCTACATATACATATCACAGAATGAAGCAGTTTACATATTGTAGCAGGTCCCAGAAAAATATTTCAGTATAACAAGCACAGGGCCTGATATTGGAACGCTTAGGTTCATTCACTCTTTACACTCTTCATAGTGTTATCGACAATTGCTATTTAAGCTAAATCTCTCAATGCAATCATATTAACTGGAATAATGGCATGGTTAAGAATACATTTTTATTAGTCTTTCATCTGTATTTAACATGCATTAAATATTAATAAATCACAATTGCGTTTAATATTATGCCACGTTACTATCGAATAACTTTTTCTTACATTTATTTTTGAATGATAATACAATTCCATGAAGCAAGGCAAAGGCTATAGAGTATCCTTCTCCAATAATTTTTCCCTTAGTCTTTTTTTAAATAATTTAATATTGTTCAAACTTATTTCTATTATCAGGTCATTTCATATCTTGACTCTTTCGTAATTAATATTGTTTCTTCCATTCTCTGCTCGTATTTGAGGTAAGTTTAGTTCATTATATTTCCTAGCTCTGTTCCTTTCACTCTCATTGTGTTGTAATTGTATCAATTGTACATGTTTGTTTTCTTTTATTCTTTCAAACATTTTGTTCAGAATGCAATAATTATGAACCTTAGTTAAAGATAAAAATTTGATTTACTGCAAAATGTTTTCAATATAATTGATTGCTCCCATTTATTAATTTTATGGCCCTCTTTTGTATATTATCTAAAATATGGCTGTTCCTGTTTCCTAGATTTCCCCAAATACTATTGTAATATATTATGTGGCTATGTATCAATGAATAATATAGTTCAATTTTTATTTTTGTAGGTAATATAATTATTTTTACATCTCCAGAATTACAATTCCCTTACTCATTTTATTTATTTTATGGTAATGAAAAATCTCCCGTTAGATCCTTTGGATTATATCAGTCCCTAGAATCAAGTTTTCTATCTATAGCTTTTGTAAATTGCCATTTTTAAAAATTGTTTTCATATCCTCATTGAAAAACACTGGTTTAATGCACGCTAAATTTTTTTAAGAAAATCGTTATACTGAACAATTATTAGAAATTTTTTATATTATAAATATTTTCAAATTTTTATTAGAATTATTTATACAAACCACACTTTCCTACATGCAAAACATTATGTAATCTATAATTTATTAATACCAAAAGGCTTAATTTCTTAACAACTTTAAGATCGAAGACTTTTATTTTAAAGGCAGCTAATAGTTAAAACGTTTCAAGAAATGAGAAATTTAGCTAGTCGCAAGAAATTTCGGCTTTTATATTATAACCCCACACCGACAAATACTTCTAATATAATGAACCACTGATACAAAGGTCGGGAGAAATACGTGTATGTTTATCTCTACTTTTTACAACTGGGTGTCTGGATAAAAATATTCGTCAGAAGGCTAAAACCCAATCATCTCTCCCATCAAAGCTATTCTCCACAGTATTTAAAACAAAATATTAAGATAATAGCAACATATTGTGCAAAGTTCTGTTTATACCAGCTCAATAAAATATAGTAAGGGGCGATGCAATTAAGAACCTTTTCTTCAGAAATATGACTAAAAACTGATTAAGAAATTAACACGCCAATATTTTTTGTTAAAGAAACGCTTTATCATTCACTGATTTGTCTCGGTTGTAAACTTGTAGACTTTTGAAAATTTATCTTTGTCCATGGTTAGTACTGATGATTGGGTACTTGAAATAATTAATAAAATTTGCTGTCTTTTTAGTAAAAATGCAGGAAGCAACTTAATATGGAATATATCCCTAATTGTTGAGAATATGGTGCTAAACTTCCTATTATGAGTTTTTTAGGCTGGTATATATTATATTTTGAATGAATAATAAGATTATATTGTTGCATATAGTGAAGACGGTACGATTCACAGAAGGTTAACTTAATTCATTCTTTTCTTTGGGAGTAATTTATCATCTAATTCGTAGAAGGTTGATTTATTTTCTGCGTATGAGCGAAGGGATACCTTTCAACAGTATTCTAAAATCCAAATGCAGAAGGAAAGTAATGCTGTAACTAATAACCTTAATTATAATTATTTTCCTAAGATTTTACAATACCATTTTAAAATAGCTAAATTAGAAATTAAATACAAAAGGTTCACAGAATATTTTCTCTTCCTTTACAAAACAAAATTATAAAACAGTTACATATATATATATCATCATCATCATATTCAACCATTATCTATCCACTGCTGGATGAAGGTCTCTCCAAATGCTTTCCACACAAGTCTATCCTGAGCAATTCGCTTCCACGTCACCCCAACCTGTTTTCTTATTTCATCCACCCATCTAGTTTGAGGACGTTTTCTAGGTCTTCGGTGGTCTCTTGGAATCCAGTTCAGAATTTCTGTTGTCCATCGTTGATCAGTTCTTCTTGCAATATGCCCAGCCCATCGCCATTTCAGCCCTTTTACTTTAACAATGATGTCCTCTACTCTAGTTTGCTCTCTCACCCAAGTGTTTCTTTTTCGATCTCTCCTAGTTATTCCAAGCATGCACCTCTCCATGCTCCTTTGCGTTGTCTGTAACTTTCGTATTGCTCCAACTGTTAGACTCCATGTCTCTGATCCATAAGAGAGGACTGGCAATACACACTGGTTGAAGACCTTTCTTTTTAGACACAAAGGCAATTTCCCCTTCAGGATAAAACTGTTTCTTCCAAATGCACTCCAGCCAAGTTTAATACGTCTGTTGAGTTCTTTCATAATGTTGCCATCCATTGAATATAGTAACATATAAACTATTAAATACTAGTCATAAAATTACGATGAATTATTATGAAAAAGAAATTTAATAATCAGGGGAGTGAAATAATATTGCCACTTACGTTGAAATCAAATATCCCTCGAAAAATTCGTCATTATTTAAGTTTTGAAAGAGATTGTTTCTTTATATTCAAAAATCTCTAGTCGTTTGATATTTATTTTTGCAACAAAAAATGGCTTCATTTTTAGAAAATTAAGAAAGGAGCAACCGAGTACTCAAAACCTAAAAGCAATTACTCATCTTGAACAAAGAAAGCCTTTGATGGAAGAAATCGCCCGTAAAAAAAGTACAACTGAAGAAGTATTAATTTCCCCTTGCGGTAGCTATCAGATAAAATACCGCTCCAAGCGAGAAAGCCTCTCTTTTTAATTTTCACTTAACTGTTTCAAAAACGGTCTGTAGAATTTGCCTTGTTCGGTTGTTCTTTTAGATTACGAAAAGCAAATAGTGTAATTTTTTATCAATAAACTAAAATGATCTCCTCTCATATTCTTCGTTTTTTTCATTTAAACCGAAACAACTCAGTGAAATTAATATTTAGATATATACTTACCTACCAGTTTATATGTTCACAAATTGAAATGATATTGTAACTAATAAATGTTCATTTTCGAATTCTCGGCTTCTATAAAAGCAGGTAACATATTTAAAAATTCCAATTGCATTACTGTGAATTTTCTAAGTGAAGGAACTGAGATTGAATGGGGATAAAAAATTTTACTTGTATCGATTATAAAAGTAATATCTCGGAAAATATAAGAAGCATAGGAAATTCGTAGCTTGAAACAATGAATGCACGCATTCAAAGGTTCCATTTTACCTACTATCTCTTATCTGCAAAAATTGAGCTTTATGTAAATAGGTTTTCAGTCCTTTAGAGAGGCTATCGAATCAAAACGTGTAGAAATTCTCACAAATAAATAACTCAAAACAAGAGTTTTTAATGATCTAACCTTACTTTTTTTTAATCTGAAAAAGGACTTATAAATATATACTACTCAAAATTATGTATATGCGAGTTATCGTTAACCAAAACACTTTAAACTTAGACTTCGGATAAATATATAAATAGTTCCAATAACAGTAAATATCCCAAAGTTTCAAAACACGCACGAATTTAGGTAACTTCATATATACTTTTCCAGATACAACATTTCAACATTCTTAGGGCAATGGTAATTGAACGAACTGTTGAAACTTGAACAAAAAACAAAGTGTGTATATTTCCTCTTTTCACCGAGAACTCAACTCGGATGAATACCCCCACAATCGAATACTATCTTTATATGACAAAAGGAGATTACAAAGGAAATAGAAAAATTATAATAGGCTATCCTAACAAACTTTTTGTAGCCAAGTACTGATGAAGCTCTTAGTGCCACGCTTCCCCTCTCAAGCTGTTAGCGTTCTCATATCAGGCGAGAGACTATCGAATATCGCGGAGCACCAGCCTCTGCAAGGACCCTATCTCACGGATTGTGATAGTTCCCCATCCATCAGTTGACCCTACGGATAGACACATTAATGCTTTTTGTTTGATGCAAACATAGCTGAAATAAATACTTCGACACATAGATTAAGTAAAAAAGCTTTCTCCTCTTCATGACTTGCGCTTTCGTCGCCATAATTTTCATTCGCGAAATTTATATTCATTGAAAACAAAAAAAAATTAAACAAGTTAATGCATTTACCAAATGTCTCGACAGTCGTAAGCCTGCAAGTGTGAAAAAAATGGACTAAAATATTAGTCAGTCTTTACTCAGTGTAACATTCCGATTAGCGCTCTTTTCCGTTTAACAACGTTATTTCTCGGTTCTTTGAGAATCGTTAATGGGATAAATTACTTCATTTATTTGTAATTCTTTTGAGAGGGAAATCAGCCTTGTTTTAAATATAAACTACTTGGTAACTCGATGTCATTATAAATATATATTTTTAACTGGCATCGCTTAATACACAAGTTTTAAACGAAATATTACTGAGTAAATGAAAATTGCATTATTGCCATTAATGCAACAGCGAAATGCTTTCATCTTGGAATTTCGTTATCTTCTTTTTTTGATATCAGTTTTATTTTCCTCGTTTCTTGTTTCAGGGAAGTTAGTTACCTCTCTTAAAATTCATTATTTTCAAACTAAAATTGAAAGGAAATTGAAACATTTGAGAAAATTATATTAACTTTGGTTGACCTTTTAAAAAAAATAGAGATTATGATTATAAATGTAACATGTTTTACCTCACAGTTTAGTTTTAGTAATATTTGTGGAATATTAATTTTAAAATAATGCCTTTTTATTGAATCTAAGGGTGACGACGAGGTCCTTTGATGATGAAGTTTTCTTGAGAAATGCTATGGATTCAACACCAACTTTATATAAGCACGTATCAACATCCTAAGAAGTAAACTTTTTCAAGTTCTTCGTAAACTGTAGATTCCCTCAAAAATTATTCCCCCCATTAAAATTAACGGTAACGAAAACAAAAGCCAAAGTAAGAATTCGGAGGCAACTCTCAAGTAAATTCGAAGTGAAGAAAAGGGCTTAAGGCAGGGAGATACCCTTTCAACAGCGTTACTTAGTTTAACCCTAGGAGTCGCTATAAAAAAATTAAGTATAAATCCAGGCGGCATAAGTTGAATGGAACTTTTCAGTACTTAGCTTTTGTGCGAAGATGTATTTTTAATAAGGGGGGATTCTATTAAGTTAAAAGCAGCATTACTAGACTTTGAAATGACGTAAAGAAACTCGAGAAAAAATCAATACAAACGAGACAAGGCACATAATAAATACGCTGAATAAAGGGTCGTTTCAGTGTGTAAATGACTTAGACAAATAAGGAATAGACAGTATCTTTGAACGCGTAACGCAATTTAAATGTTTAAACCATTGCAAAGTGAGACAATAAGATTAGTAAAAAGATTGAAGCAAGAATCATAGCGGAGGGTAGGTGCTACATTACATTCCAAAAAGTATTAAATGACACGAATAGCTCACGAAAACTGAAACTTGTTGGCGAATGAGACAATCATCACGCTGTGAGTAGTCACCCTTCGTACCCTAGTCCTGATTTTACGGATATAGGTGCCGTCTCTCAACTATTTCTGGACGCAGCTTTAACCATATAGAGTTATCCCAGCCGACATGTACCCCTATATATCGAGTTGATCACCCATCCTTGTGGGAAGGCCAATTACCTGTCCTCTCGCAAATTCCGTTCGCTGATTGTATTCCTTGCAAACAGAGATTCTAGGTATTATGAACAACATAATCGTTGTTCAGGAACAAGTTTTTGTTAATTTTTTTCAAAGTAGTCGTTCGATAGAAATGCATGAAACGTACACATCCCAATGCGCCAAATTTTAACTTATATCAACTATAGAGTTTGCAGAATGACTTAGAAACATTAGCTATCTTAATGTGTTGCCGTGATATTCTTGTATGCAGATTTTCAGACAACTCCAACAAGCCTTTTTATGTGTCGAAAGTGAGAAGCGAGTGAAGAATTAGTGTGGAAAGTGATTACTTTTGCTGCACATTTAGTAGTTATAAGTTTATATTTAGAGATAAGGGTTAATTTAAATTATATACATCTGCTTTTCCTATGTCAGCGATTCAATTGTCATAACGATTTTCGGGCTGAAAACGCCAACCATTTCAGTAGGCGTAATTAAGTATAAATGTGTTGGCTTAAATGTAACGTTTAACTGTTGGTCCCATCTTAGATAAACCTCCTTATCACGTGATCTTGATACTCGAAACAAGTTAACAAAATAAATTGTCGTTGAAAATGTGAAATCACGTAAATCGAAAAGAACTTTTTTTTACGTATAAAAAAACAAAAACGCACCAAACTAAAGCCATGTAATTGAAAACAATTCCAAAGCGTTTAAATAATCGATTTTCAGCCACGTAGTTTTTATAATTGGATGTGCCTTTCTTTCTGTGCATGTTTATACGTAAAGAAAAAAAATTCTCGACGAACGTGGTGTTACATTTTCAACGACGTTATATTTTGTAGTCTTGTTTAGATGTAGTGTAGTATGTCTCAAGATCACGTTACAAGGAGGTTCATTTAAGATGGGATTAACAGTTCAAAGTTATACTACCAAGCCAATACATTTACACTTGGTTAACGTACAGGAATTTAAAGTTTTAAATGAGTCTACTTTAATCCTTTGCAACCTCTGACTTTTAAAAACGGGACCGATCCCAACCCTTCTAACACTCATCGTAGAAAATAACCCAAAATTAGAACAAAGGATAATAGTGGCCGTAAAAGTCTAATAAAAATGAAGAAGGTTGAGTAAAAAATCGCCTTAAAATTGTCACTTTTTATAATATCAACAACAAATATTATGAAAAACTATATCAGTGTCAAGCTGTTGATATATGACATTATTGAAATTTAAAATCGTTCGTAACTTTAGAGTAGTCTAAAACAGTAACATTTGGCACGCAACACGAAAGAGAATATAAGAAATCGGAAAGGCTATAGGGAACTAATAAAGTTTTATTTTAAACATTTATTTCGTCTTTAAACCTATACTACGAGAAAAAACTAAGTAATTTAAAATCATTAAATATTTTAAATATATCTTTATAATTGTAGAATGACAGTAAAAATTAGGGTCATAATCTTTAGAATATTGTTGGCTACACCATCCCACATTCCTTAATTACATCGTTCTTCTACTTTAAATACTATATAAATGTGTATATATATATATGTACTGTGCATTAGCGCTCAGTTGGCGCGTGATACCGTTAGCAGACGGGTTAGTCCATTGCAGTTTAGGGAAGGCCGTCTTGGAGGAACTGGTTTTTCCCTCGCGGAAAACCAGTTTCGGCAAGACGCCCTTCCCTAAACTGCAATGGACTAACCCGTCTGCTAACGGTATCAGGCGTCAGGTCTGCGCGAACGCACAATATGTGTGTGTAAAAGAGTATGTGTGAATGATCTTTAAAGGTATCTGAATCAAATTTTCTGTGAAGCTAGGCCGAAAAATGTAAAAACGTTTTTCGGCCTAATACGATTTGAAATATTTCCATAGAAACTCACCTAAATATTTACTGTGACCATGGAGAGTATTATGTAATTTGTGTCTCGTTTAGTTAGGAAAATTATTTGTATTATTCCGGGTTATTGTTATTTTTTAAGACAGTGCAAACTTGATTCAGGTCTCTTTTAGCTATCAATTATTTATATGTTATGTTTCACAATATGAAACTCTCGATATCTGGCAAATAGAAATGCTTGGAATAGAGGTAGTAAAAAATGTTACTTTTCTATATGCGTCTGCTTAACGTACATTTCATTTGGATTTCTTTCACATTATATAGATATGAATTCAATAACAGCAATACCAATACAATATACACTTCGCAAGTGATATTACATACGCTGTTCCTTTAACACCCACGCCAAGTTTCCAGATTAAGGGACGAAATTTGTATGTAAAAATTTGCCGATATAAATTTTAACAAAGAAAAATGTCATGTAAATCAAGCTTAGACACACGTTTAGGATACAATAGGCGGATCTGATGTCAACTTCGCTTAAGGGAAAAGTTAGACACTAGACAAATGAGGCGATTAGATCCCCCTCCAACGGATAATAATGCTATAAGAAAATACAAGGAATAAAATTAACTTCCCCTTCTCCCCGTTGCGGAGCTAGAGAGCAGGAAAAGGGAAAACTAAAGTTGGGGAAAATAAGAGAAACGTGTAATGGCCTCCCTCCGTTTTGCCATTACCAGGGGGTTGTGTACACTGATTAGCATGGGATGAAACTGAATTAAATTGCAGAATCAATGCCAGCCCTCCTCCGCTGCTTGTCAATAAGTTAAAACATAGATCTGTTTCATCGAGCTCATGTTCGTTTTTGTTTTTTTCGTGATTCGTCACTATTTCATAGAATTAGGAACAGTTTTCTAACTAGGGTCATCAGTTTTGATATTGTCAACTACTTTCAAATATATAGAAGCAAAGTTACCCAAAATTCATTTTTTTGGCAGAGTTAATTTGTACAATTTAAAAAACGTTGCAAATTGCTATTAGCAACGTTTATAATCCAACGTTTTATAACTTAACTGCACCAATAAATTTTGGTCAAAACATACTTTGATTTCATTTAATTAGTTCAGTGTGTCGCCAATAAGCCTATTACTTTCTAATATAAATATTCAGCTCACATTACCCCCTGCTGTAAATAAACGAGGGTGATATGTAAGCAACTCGTAAATATTTCATTCTGAAGAATTATTTGTTCTTACGTAAAATAATGAGTGAAATAATTTTTTGCCAATATTTAACAATCGCAACTTATTTGTTCTCCTCGTATATACCATTTTTTTACTCTTGAAAATAAGATTTGTATAATGCATTAAACACGAAGATGTTCCTTTAATAACGAAGAAAATGAAACTGTAAAAGATCAGTTATGAATTTTATTCTGATTCCCCATTGCAGACTATGCCATCTTTTAAAATTAATGAAATCATAGATTCTAATAAAACGTAGCAAAATTTCGGATATCGCGCACCTCTCTGATATCTGAGGTCCTCGCCCACGTTTAAGCAATAAAAATAAAACTCGGTTAGTGATTTGCACCGTGCTTTTCGCTAAAGGGGGACACGCCCTGTGCTTTTTATTTTATGGATCTCCAAGTCAAATAAAGCCACCACGCTAGGCTTCTGACCCGAGTCATCTGAAAGGGGCAACACCCCTGTCTCCTCGGACAGCTGGCAAGCTTTCGACAACTTTCTAACCTAGTCAAAAATATTTGAATTTACGGCAAGTAAACCAAATTTATTAACACCCTTCACACTATTCCGCATATTAGCACTGAAAGGGGTGTTGACTAATCGTTCAAACACAAATTCAGCTGTGAGTTCTTTCCACTGATTGTGAAACTGAATCATCAACTATAAAACCAGAACAACCCACACACACATAGAAAAAGTTAATTACTGGCGAAAAAAATTCTATTCTTCAGAACCAATGAACAGTTTGTAAAAACACGTTAACAAATCTATACATAGGCAAGTGCTTATACCCTGATACCAGTAAATGCGTGATTATATTCTAATGCCAGTAACTACTTATATACTGATGCCAGTAACTACTTATATACTGATGCCAGTAACTGCTTATATACTGATGCCAGTAATTGCTTATATACTGATGCCAATAACTGCTTATATACTGATGCCAGCAACTGCTTATATTATCCTGCAAACAGATTTTATACAAACGGTTAGGTGGGACAAAAATTATGCTTCTAAAATAAAATTATTACTAATATAAAAAAAACATTTTGACGCGTAAGTGTTTTTCTTTTTACCTTTTCCGCTTACAACGGTTATGGCACAAAATGGCGTTTTACACGATGATGCAATTTGATGGTAGAGCATTACATGCTAAGTATTTTAGTTCATTTTTTCTGAGCAAGCTACACTACTGTGGCATATCCTTATTTAGAAGTAAGTTGCAAACTCTAACTACTTATTTTGTCAAAAACTAAGCATTCTATATGCAGAGTGTCCAAAAGATCCCGCAGCGGTAGAATACACTGTTCAACAATTTTTCACTTTTGGTTTTTTACCAAAATGAAAGTAGCTACCTTTTATAAATTTTGGGTCGCTGAAAACAAAAAAACACCCTTAAAATTCTCTCCTAGCTCAGAGTTTTGAGTAATTGCACTGTTTGTATTTTACATATAACGCTATAAGATGTTATAATTACGATACATGAAATAAAAAAATAAGGAAAAAGGAATAAGATAGACACTGTCGTTCTTGATTAAGCTGCTATCGACTCGGCGCCGTTGCTTCCGACCTTCGTCTCACGAATCAAGTGATCGAGCGGTTAAAACCAGTTCCATCAGTACAGCGTACGTGGCAGCTCGTGGAGAAGTTCATGTTGCGCCATATGTTTCTGAATTTGTTTACTACGTTTGTTTCATGGTGACTTGCTGCATGAGTGACTTTGTCAATTTTAACATTTTACATAAATTTTCTGGTCCACTGAATGTACAGAAATGCCCCGCTCCTGTATAAATTTGGCGGACAACTTCTGCTATATATATGCGCTGACATGATTTGTGGTTCCAGGAAGCACCCATTGACTTCTGCAGTGAAAAAGTCATATGTACTGTACTTCGGATGTCGCGTCAGAGACCGGGATAAATCATGGGCTCCCCACTTTTGTTGTACGACTTGTTTATCCACCCTGAATGCTTGGGGGAAAAAGTTCCCATGTGTTTTGATGTGCCCACGGTTTGGTGTGAACCAACAAACCATACCACCGATTGCCATTTCTACATGGTACCGTGCTTTAAGAAAGGAATTAATACCAAGAAGAAAAAGATGATGGAAGTGAATTTGATGTGCTAGAAAGTGTTTCAAGCACCAGTGATGCAAATCCAACATTTCAATCGACAAGTACCTTCTGTAACGTACACCGAATCGCACAATGTGAACTTCATAACCTGATTAAAGCTTTAGAACTTCCAAAGAATAAAGTTGAACTCTTAGCATCCAGATTGCAGCAGTGGAACCTCCTGGCGGATACTGATAGAATATGTACTCTTCGCAATCGTCAAAAAGTACTGTCAACGTTTTTCAGCAGTGACGACAACTTAGTATTTTGCAATAATGTTAAAGGTTTGATGCTGAAACTGAACGTTCCGTATAAAACAGATTACCCAAGACCGTTTATAAGAAAGGGTAAAACGGGGGTATTTATAGGTCCCCAGATACTCAAGCTTTATCAGGACAGTTTGAATCCAGTCTCAATCCTGATGAGTTACATGCCTGGCATTGTTTCCAGAACGTTAGTACACAATTTTTGGACAACCTTCGTGCTGAAAATTACAAAGATCTTGTGGAAGAACTTATATCTGCCTACGAGAAAATTGGATA
>QLNU02015360.1:6520185-6533138 GCA_006491805.2 Dysdera silvatica | reverse complement strand
TTGCTCCTAACCAAAGTGCCCGCTCACTGGTCATGTATTTAATTAGTAGCGGATCCACGGGTGGGGAAGATTGGGGAAATTTCCCTTCCCAAATTTATAAAAATGCGGTGAAAATCGGTTATAACGAGAGCCGATTATGACGACTAGCCATATATAATGACGCAATTTTTACAAAAAGTGTAATTTGCTATTTTTTTTTTAAATCTGTCATTAAATCCGGGGTACATAAAAGAATTGTCCGCTAAAAGCAGTTAAATTGTATTGCGCTTAATCATTATACCAAACAAAATCCATATTTTCCTCGCTGTATCCAGAAACTCGCTAAATGCGGGCTCGTTATAAGTGGGTTATACTGTATGTTACATCCCCCCAATCCCTCTCTGAATCCACCTCTGGTTTAATAGTTGTTACCGAAATTGTCTAATCTAGGGCATCTGATCTCGGTGGACGAAAAAGGGTGAGGAAATCGCCCCATAAGAAAACACTTGTGACACCATAACCACAGCGTGTTTTTGGATAAATATTGAAGTGTTTTTGCCCCTTTACACTGAAAATTGAATTTTTGGATTATCTGAAATCGAGTTCGTACACTTTACTTCGGATAATCGGAGATCTAGTGCACTGCCATGTGATCCTGTGCATTCGAAAATTTGCATCTGCATCAGCTCAAGACCGTAGCCAGGATTTAATTTCGTGGGAGGTCAAAAAATTTTACAGCATGTATTGATACAATTACAGCATGCAAGGCCGTAGCCAAGTCCCATTAAAAATTTAGTTTCGGGGGGAACCGGTCCCTAAGATCCCCCATCTGGATACGGGTATGCATCAACTTACTTCTAAACGTCCACAATTACAATAATTGCCACGAAATTTTTTGTCATATTCCGTAGATGTAACTTTTAAAAGTAGTGTTGATCCTTAGGTTTAGTGCACACTAAAGGATTTTCTTGTATTTTGCCATATCACTTTTACCCTTTCCACATAACATTAAAGACAACATCTGTTATTTTGACAAAGTTCATCTGTTATTTTTAGGAATACAAAATTTCGGAAACCAACTGCGGAATTCTGCCTTCACTTAATACAAGAAAATGTGACCCACAGATCTATATAAGATTGATATGGATCGATTTATAACAGATCATTGTGTTCTTAAACCGAGTTTGGAAATAATAGTAGTTGTGAAATCTCCTGCTAAAACTTTTGATTTTGTCCTGTTAGAAATATTAAAGGCTATTTAAACACGAAACAAATAATTTTTCGTATATGAATTTATTTAGATTTAAAGATCCTCCCCTCTTTACGATCAATAAAATTTATTTTCGTCAAATAACGTTGTATTGAAAACAATGATAAAAGCTTATATTTTTTTCTACATTCGAAAAACTAAGCAGCACAACGTAGTTAATTATTACTTCTATCTTTCTTAAGAGCTTATAACTTTAAAATGCGGAGCATTGAAGTTTTTTTCAATTAGATAAGGAAGCTAATTGACCGTAGAAATATTTGCTAGCATTGCATTTTTATTTAGCTTTAAAAATGTAATGCGCTTTTAATTTCAATATTGCGGACATTAAAAATCGTTTAAAAATTACCGTAACGCAGATGTTATTCTCATTTTTTACTTTTTTTTATTTTAAAGGTTATTAATTTTCATCTTCTTACATTATTTATCTGTTGGATGTTAACGTATTTTCCCGTTCAAGCCAAAGAATAATCAGATTCGAAACATAGTCGAATTGCGAAATTTGTGAGGACTGAACAAGTACTGATCTTATATATTTCGCGCATCAATAAATATACATATACATGCAAGGTTTTTTACTTTCAATAAACCAAATGACGCGAACGAAAACAGAATATATGCGTGATCCAAGTTTTAAAAAAATGGTTCTGGATACTCATGCTTTGTTGAAAAAATATTGTGTTTACGTTGGCAAAAAATCCATGGCAACATGACATGGAAAAAAGAATGCAAGCGCTTCTTTTACATCTGATAGAGCGATCAATCATACTGTTAAAGTTTAACTAACGTCAAATCAATTTGAAACAGTGGCTATCTGTCAATATTTTCCGAACATTAGAGAGAATTTTAACAAATTTAACTTATGGGCGATATTAAAATAAATGCGACGAAATTAAACGTCAATCAATGGGAGGTCTAATAAAAGTGGCAACATCATGAGATGGCCGCAATTTGAGCAATAATTTAGCATTTGAAATAGTGGGTACCTTTCGTTTTTCTACGAGTAGAAAGGTAGTTCATCGAAAACTTAATGTGTGGATCGCACTTATTATTTTGTTCATGCACTCATTATCATTTACGCTCTTGAGAACATGTTTGATATTATATTTAATCACTAAATAGTAATATAATATAAATTCATAAAAACCTTGTTTGACGCAGGATGACCTTTGGTGTCCTTGCGCCGTAAAATATTGACCAACCAAACAACCAATTTCACAAGAGTGCCATTTCGACTCCAGAATTACAACTACCTTTCTTTTTAGGTATAAACTACTGATAGCTAAAAAAATTCTTAAACGATGGCAAAAATTAAACTATTTTTGAAAATTGATTATAAAAGTCTATGGTTTCATGAAAAATTGTACTGTGACTCATTTATAAATGTCAGTTTTTGGAATCGATCTAGTTAACTGAATTATCCGAATCCTAATCTAAAATGCAAACAGGTCAAGAAATAGTGCCCCTCTGGGCTTTGCAATTAAGGGATACCA
Source organism: Dysdera silvatica (assembly GCA_006491805.2). Lineage (NCBI taxonomy): Eukaryota > Metazoa > Arthropoda > Arachnida > Araneae > Dysderidae > Dysdera > Dysdera silvatica. The sequence goes on along the minus strand of QLNU02015360.1, from coordinate 6,530,399 downwards.
ATTTATTCAACAATATTTTCGCCACAGAAATAAAATCTGCACTCAAGTAAATTTATAAAAAAATTACAAATTGTTTCAGCATTGGGTTACATTGGAACAGCGACCGGGACACGTATAGATATTGCTACACAAAAACAAAAACAAAAAAACTATGAATTTGATTAGTTGTGCAGCTTAGCAGCACAAATTTTTTTGTTTCAATATGTGAAAAGTCAATACAATACAACATTTTATTTTTTGGGAAACAGAAACAATAATGGAAAAAAAATATACACAAAACCCCAACATTAAAATTGAAATATACAAACCTTTCAATTCTACTTTTTTTTTTTTCACTATTTCGAGAAACAAAGTGAAATGTAATAGCAATAGGCATGCGCAAAAGTAAAAGAAGGTGGTGACTGGGATGTTTATTTGCTTGTGAGTTTTAAGGCGCAAGGTCAGCCAGGGTCATGCTACGATTGAACCTACAATTTTCCGAGGAATTCGAACTTCTTAAGGCCTAGGGAGCCAACCCCTCGGGTTACAGAGAACAGTTAGCCGGTAAGCGTTTTTTATGGCATCATCAAGAATGCAACCTGGGGTAACGGCATGCTAGGTGGACGCATTACCATTGCACTACCGCAGAGTTTCATCTGTGATACTGAAGCCTATTTTACCAGCGCCTAATTGTCACCTTTAGCGTGAATGCATTTCTGCTTGAGAAGAAATTTCTTGTTTTATTTTCAGTTTTATGGCAAAGAGTGCTTTAAAACTTTGATTAAAGGGTAAAATAATTTTAATAGTTTCACAACTAGGATGTGCTTGCTCTTGTACTTAAATATGAAATGTGCTCCCTCCAAGCGAAAGAATTAAATTACTTTCAAACAATTCAAATAAGTTTCGTATGTGTATTTTTTTAAGCATATGGTGTAAAGATTTTGTAAAATTTAATATGACTTTGTATACAGGGTGTTCCAATAACATTGACCGCCCCTCTAATTCCTTAAATATCGATTCTAGACATATGTGTTAAATTGGAAAGCGGCGTAAAAAAAAGGTGCAGAATTTTATGAAATTGATTAAAATTGCAGTGGATTATTTTTCAAAGAAATACAAAATTTAAATTTTTATACAGTCCCTGTACACAAAAATGTCCAATGAGTGAAATGTGCCCCATAATCCAATAGGTCAATATACAAAATTTCAGCATTCTAGTGGATAAAAGAACCAGAGATATGAAGACCCAAAATAATGTGACCTAGCAGAATGAATTTTCCCTCTTCACGGCATGTACCTATTGCTGCCTTCCAGAAGCGTTGTAAGTCAGTTATTTTGGACTTTCATATCTCTGGTTCTTTTCCCACTAGAATGCTGAAATTTTGTATATTGACCTATTGGAGTATGGGGTACATTTGGCTTATTGTAAATTTTTGTACACAGGGACCGTATTACTTAAATTCTGTATTTCTTCGAAAAATAATCCTCTGAATTTAATCGATTTCATGCACTGCTGATCTTTTTTCTACGCCACATTTCAATTTTATTTAATGTCTAGGATCAATATTTAAGGAATTAGAGCTGCGGTCAATGTTTTTGGGACACTCTATATACAGTAGAACCTTTGGGACTGGTCTGCAATGGTCACCATAGATAGGTGGTAACGATGGACGACAGACCTTGGTATAAGCATAACTACGGCAAGTCCCTACCAGTTCCCTCTTATACAAAGTGGTCACTTTATTGAGGTGGCCAGTTTACCCAGGTCATCACTTGACCAAATTCCAACATATACATATTTGTGCATATTTTATTAGAAAAAATTAATATTTAATGTGTTACACAGGTACTTTATAAATAATTTCGTTCCCAAAAACTATTACAGATTTTTTTCAATTTTACCTCGAATTTGCTCGAATATGTATAAAAAAAAGAAATAATATTAATAATAAAATAAAATTAATGGACATATAATTTTCGAATTAAATCATTCTAAATTTAAATAATAACTACGTACTAAAATTTGAACTTCGCCATAAATATTACTAAATTTTCTATTTCTTTTCAGCAAAGGATGCGGTTTCTCATGTCACGTGTTATGCTGTCTCTGTAGTAAGAAAAATGGCGTCCAGAAGGGAATTATTAATAGAAGCGAGGAATAGAATTGTTCAGCGTATTGAAGAAGGGATATTGACAAGAAATGTGGCGAAAGATGTTGGTTGTTCGAAGTTAGTGGATTTAAAGATTTGGCGTAAGTATAAACGAAATGAGATGGTTATAAAAGGTCAGCATACCGGTCGCCCAAAGAAAATTTCAAAGCGTGAGGATAGAAAATTAAACAATACTCGTGCACTCCTTCAAAACCGTAAATATACAATGAAATACATTAAGTGGGCAAAAGTACTGTTCGTTCACGAAAAGAAGTCTGATGGAACAGTTAGAAATAACAGGAGGTGACGTCACAAACGGGTTAGTTCACTACAACAGAGGAGGACTACAATTTCAGAACTGTTTTTTGGTGAACGTTTGTCGGCGCCAAAATCGAGTTCTGAAATTGGAGCCCTCCTCTACTGTAATAGAATAGGCCGTTTGTGACGTCACCTCCCGTTATTTCTAACTGTTTCGTCGGATTTCATTTCGTGAACGAACAGTAGGTATTCATGTTAGGGCCGTGCTTAGGAGAAGTGAGAGGTGGGCGGCCGCCTAGAGCCGCTAAAAATGTCATGCAGGCACCAAAAGTTCAGCTTTAGCGGCCCCTTTATACTCTCAACAGAGCATTTGGTCAGTTGACCCTTTGCGTGTTACATTACACTTTCCACAATGCTCATGAAATTTCTAAATGGTGGTCAAAATCAATACACGTTTTATTAGTAAAATTCGTTAACATTAGTAGACTATGCGCGTTATCACGTTTAATATGGTGGTCATATTGTAACTACAAAGATTCCCGGTTTCTAACAAAAAAGCACTTATCGCAAAGTTCTGAGAAGCAGAAATTTATAATTACATTGTACTGGATTTTCTTTGTGTTTATAATGCGGCAAAAAACCTAAATTTAACCCTTTCATTTATCAACAACATCGAAGTGAAGCAAGAAGTGCCAAGTAGCCATTCCTAGCTAACTTGGTTTAGAAATACCCATTTTAATTTAACTTTATCTTCTCTTTACTTTTCGCTTTCGGACAAGTGAAGAACTTCATTCTGTAATATTAAGCCCGGTCGGTCTTTTTATCATTGTGTTACGTTAAAGCATTTTTGAGGGCCGCTAAAATCTGTTTTGACCAGGGCCGCTAAAGCCGTAAGCACGCTCCTGATTCATGTCTTTGAAAGAATAGTACAAGACTATCTAAAGGAAATGGGATCTTCGTACTGGAGGGCAAAACAAAAACTATTCAAGCACAGTAGATATGACAACTATCCAAAGAAAAAAAAAATTATTGTCTGTAAAAGATTGAATGAAAATGATATAGAGCGGAACCTGGTAAAGTGACCACCTGAATAAAGGGACCACTTCGTATAAGAGAGAACTGATAGGGTCTATAGTGACCATTTGTATATTATACTTAATAATTTTCGACACCCATATATATATATAAGCTCAAGGGAGAGTTTTTTAGGTATAGGAGAAAATTGTTTCCTGTACCTAAAAAAGCTCTAGTCTGAGCTTAAACGCGGGTGTCGAAAATTATTGAGCAAAAATAAGTTCCCCCAAGAAAACTCACAAAAACTCGCCCCGGAGGCTTTTTGTGTTGACAATTATTTGGCAATTGTGTAATCCCCGAGAAGGTTAAAAATATCTTACACCCTTCTATACGGAGAAAGAGAGCGTTGTTCCTGTCCTCGTTGGTCTAGCGGTCAAGGCACTCCGGGCTCAACAGAGGGACTCTAGGGCGGGAGTGACGGCGTCTCCTTTTCTCCTATACCTCAAATAACTCTAGCTTGAGTTTCTACATGGGTGTCGAAAATTATTAAGTATAATAAATTCCCCCACGAAAACTCACAAAATTCTCGCCCCGGAGGCTTTCTTGTGTTGACCATATTTGGCAATTGTGTTATCCCTGCGGAGGGTAATAATATCTTACATCCCCCGCTAGGATGACCATTGCAGTCCAGTCCCAAAGGTGGTCACTTTAGACAGGTTCTACTGTATAAATTTTTCCGTGAGGAATTACGGATTTGCATTGGTTATGAAGATAATACATTTGTCTGGCGACGGGCCGATATATTTAATAATAGAAACTACTACAAGAAAACTGTCAAGTTCCCCAGTTAATGGAAAAGTTACAATGACAGTGGTTTACACACAAAACCTCAATGAATAGTTTTGGGGCGAGTGTCGGGAAGAAAGAAAGACTTTTCTTGTCGCAGGCTGGACTCGAAGAACCAGTCACCTCTTTGTTAGAAACCAAGTGTCTTATCAATTGGACCACCGAGATATAGCTGACGCGGCTCCTTAATATAATAACAGTATTAATCACTAATCTTTATACATTTATCGCAGTTTTCTCAAATGAGGCCTAAAAAAATCTTCAATAAATATTACAATACAAATAAATGTACAGCAAATTTTGCAAACTATATTTATTCGATTTTATTTCTAAACTAGTAAGATGAGAATCAACGATATAAGACAGTCCTGCATTTTTTACTGCAATGCGACTTTCCGTTTTAAATTTCAATTATTTATGTTCGGTAACTCTGAAGGTCTCGCAGCAAGCCATGGCTTTCTATATATATATTCTCGCCCATTTCTAACATAACCAGTGCATCAATAAGTTAGCAATATCATCACTCTCGTATATAACGCGCATATATGCTAATTATATGCAATTTTTAATATGTACTTCAGGTTGAATAAAAATTATTATTACTAAATTATTATCTTCGTACTTGTATTTTTCTAAATTTCGCGCTTTTTGAAGTGAAAACGCCGAAAATCTTTACATACACGTTACATTTTTGGAAAACAGGTTGTTTTTTGATTGATAGATTTTTGTTATTCTAAAGCACTTAAGGGAAAATTAATTTTTTTATGCTCTAAAAAGTTGAAATATAAAGACGGCATTTCACTCATTAGCGACTTTCAAGGGGCGGAGAAAAACGCGTTAAACAGAAAAAGACATTAAATGGAATGAATGAATGAATGAATGTGTGCGTGCGTGCGTACGTATGTATGTATGTATGTAATTCTACGAAACACTTTCCGCGTCCCCAAAATACCGTCGTTCAACAGAAATAATCGTTAATCGGCACGTGTTATTGAGAAAGTGAATTTTAGAGATCGGTCAGTTTTGAAAATTAGTCACTAATCATTCAGGAACTATGCTCATTTAACAGAAAATAGTAAAATTTAAGTTGTTTCGTAAATAGGACCATGAAGAAATATTAATATTCGTCACTTTTGCACATCTTAATAAAAAAATCATACGAGAAATAAGATGCGGTAAAATTATATATATTTCGTGCTCTAGTTAACTTAATAGACTATTCTTTAAAAATTATTTTCTGAAAGTGGAAATTCCACGAGTGGCGAAAAAAAAATAAAAGGTTGTAGACTTCTTAGGTTATTCAGTTGTCTGTGTTTATATTCTTTTCGAGTAGTTCGCATTTTAAAACCTGAGCAAAGTGTCATTTAAAATGTATAACATAGGCCTATTTTTACGGAGCTCTGTGGTAGCGCAGTGGTAATCGGGTTTCGTCTCCTAATGGTGGTGGTAAAAAAAAAAACAACACTCACATCGACTAACTGCCCACAGTTGTCCGGGGTTGATTGCCTAGGCCTTAAAAGGTTCGGATTTCTCCGAAAAATGGAGTTCCACTGCCCTACGATAGAGTAGTGGTAACGCATTCATCTAGCGTGTCATTAACTCAGGTTCGACTTCCAATGGTAGCGTAGAACGCGTGCCCTTTTTCTGCTCACCATAGTCTGGGGTTTAGGTTCTTCGGAAAACTATATATCCCAGTGCAGCATGACCATTGCTGTCCTTGCATCTTAAACGCACACACATAAAATGTTTTTACGGCCGGGTATTAAAGTACTTATCGGGTCCTGCTTCAAACCAGTGTCTGTTAGTTTTTACGGGCAGAAATATGCCTTATCATTAAATTTTGGGTATCTCGTGCAAAAGTAAAAAAATAAGAATGTGAATAAATGAAATAGTAGAAAATAAAAAGAAGTAAATAACCACCTGAGTTATCTAACAGATGTGCTGCCACTTAGTTTAACAAATAAAATAAAAAATGATTTAAATGAATTTAGACATCGAACATTACCTCCCCCCGGGCTGAGCATAGTTCTAAGTTCATGAATTTGGCCCGGAAGAAAACAGCATTTTGACACAGGTCTTCGATATTGTCCTGCAGTTGTTTTCACTTCAACTACATGAACTATTCCATCTTTCCCTGGAAAGACTTTGGTGATTCTTGTAAGATTCCACTTTAATTGAGGAAGGGAATCGTCTTTAAGTAGAACAAGATCATTTACATGAAGGTAGATTTAACCGAAGTCCATTTTCCTCTGGATTGTAGAATATTAAGATATTCTTTCTGCGCTCTTTGCCAGAACTGATTAGGAAGTTGTTGAAGCGAATACCATCTTCATTTGAGCGTTAGTGATTCGGTAGTAGTTAACTCTGGAAATGAGACGATGGCAGCACCTACCAAGAAGTGCCCGGGAGTTAATGATTCGAGATCATTTGGACTTGAAGATGATGGTGTTATAGGCCTGAATTTCAGACACACTTCTATTTGAGTAATTAAGGTGGTTAGTTCTTCGAAGTTTAGCACTGCTGCCTTGAAGGTTTTGAGTATATGCTGTTTTATGGATTTGATCTCAGATTCCCAAACTCCCCCATAAGGAGTGATTTTTTAGTTTTGATGCTGAAATGCCTCGTGATGCTGCATCTACCGGGTTTTCTTGACTTCTTATATGATACTATGATGCATCTGATGTTAATTCTTGAATTTTTGAAATTCTGTTAGCAACGAAGCTTTTCTATCTGTCGGGGATTATTTAAGCCAATCCAAAACAATCTGTGAATATGAATATAGAACAGTCTTTGTGATTCGTAGAGTTGACTTCAGTTATTCGCATACTGGAAGATAAAGTTGTGCCAAAAGCAGCGCAGCACACAGCTCGAGTCTTGGTAAGGTTATCTGCTTCATAGGAGTGATTCTTGTCTTGGAGGCAACCAAAGATGTGTGAAATTCTCCATTTTCTAATTTAGTTTTTAAAAAGAATACCTCTGAGAAGGCATGCAGAGATGCATCACAGAATCCATGAAGTTGAATATTTTCATTAGAAGACGTTTTCAACAGGAATCTTGGAACTGTAATCTTTACCAACACCTTGCTCTCTTCTCTGAATTGTAGCCATTTGATGATAATTTTTTCTGGCAGGGATTCATTCCAAGCTATATTTTCTCTCCAAAGTTCTTGCATTAGCATCTTCAGATGCACTGTCGTAGGAGACAAAAACAAAAACAAAAAAAATTCGTAGATTTTAGCTATAACTGACAAGAGTTCACGCTTAGTAGAGATGCTGTCTTCCGGCAAGTTGACTAATCATAAAGAGGTCTCGCTTAGCATCCCAAATGATTCCTAGGATCTTGAGTTTTTTTATGGTCATCGAACGTTAGACATTCCGATGAACCTTTTAAGTCTGGTGGCAATGATTCGATGACTGATGATTCATTTGATACCCATTTTCTTACAGGAACGTCTCCTTTCTTCATTAATTCAATGAGCTGGAAAGTCAATTGTTGTGCTTCTGTTATAATAACTGCACCAGTAAGTAGATCATCTACATAGAAGTCTTCTAATATTACTTTAGAAGCTTCTGGATAATGAGTCGCGTTGTCTTTGCCAAGCTGTTGCAACGTTCGGATGGCAAGATAGGGTGCACAAGAGGTGCTGTAAGTAACTGTAAGAAGTTGAAACTGCTGAAGTGGTTCCTCGGGGTTTTCTCTCCAGAAGACACGCTGAAAATCCACATCATTGAAGTTGACTTGAATTTGGTGATACGTTTTTTCAATATCAGCAGTTAAAGCTACACAACGAGTTCTTAATTTTGTAAGAACGTTAAATAATTCATGTTGAAGCTTTGGTCCCACCCGAAGTGTATCATTCAGAGATATCCCATTTTCCGACCTTGCTGAAGCGTCAAAAACCACACGTAATTTTGTGGTTTCACTCTGCTCTCTGATTAGAGTAAACGTGGTAGGAAAAGGTATTTCGATGGTTCTACATAGTCCGTATGTGGAACCCACTGCATATGATTAAGTGCTTGATACTCTCTCATGAGTTTTACGTATTGATTTTTCAAATCTAAGCTATGTTGGAAGCTTTTTTTTAAGGAGAAAAATCTCCTCTTGGCTTGACATAATGAGTCATCCAACTCAACTCAGAATTTGAATGGTAGACTAACCACATATCTACCTGTACATCCCGTTTAGTATGTGTAGTATAGAATTCTTCAACTTCTTGTTCATCATGAGTAAAGTGACTCCTAGCGGGTACTGATTAAATTTCCCAGAAGCTCTTCACAAGATTTTTCCAAGTCCGTTAATACGTTACAGCTAATTAAAGCAGATATCTGATTTGACTTATAAGAATGAACTACCGGACAGGAGCCAGCCCGATTTTGAGTTCAAAGCGGAGGGCTGATTTTGTTTCCCATGTAATTTCTCAACTTCAATTAAGTCCAGAAAAATGTCAGCACCTGAAATAATATCAATTGGTCTACTTTTGTAAAAATGTGGATCTGCTAATTGCAAGTTGTCTAAATGAGGCCAATTAACATCTGATATATAGAAATTAAGCAAATTAGAAGTGAGCTTTTTGACAACCAAGGTATTGATCGTGAATATTTCCTGGCTAAAGTATCGTGAAAAGGTTAACGATACAGTTTTATTAGCATGCGCTGATATTGTATCATCAAACCCTAAAATAGAGTAGCCAGTTTTATTAGCGTTCAGATTTAGACGTTTATAACATGTTTCTGTAATCAGTGACGTTGGAGAACCATTATCGAGTAAAACTCGACACTCTATGAATTGCCCTGATTTATTCTTTATTTTTATGATTGCTGTAGTAAGCAGAATCACACCATACTGTTTTAAATGTCCTGGTGTTAGACATAATCGTTGACCTTCTGATTTTTCCAAAGGTTGTTTCGAATGTCCAGTTTGAAGAACTGGTCCCTGACTTGAAGTTTGATATGAATGAAGAAGTGTATGATTTTTTTGTTTGCAGACATGACATGTTGTTGTAAATCTACATTATGATTAACACGCAAACAATTAAAACATAAGTTGGATTTACGCACAACATTCCAACGTCTTTCAACGTCATTGATAAAAATTTATCACATAAGTGTAAAGGGTAGACGAATTGGCGAAGTTGACACGATCTCTAATTAGCTTATCTTACGCTTGTTTTTAAAGCAATAGTCGTGTTAGACTTTGTTTGTTTATCGTGGGAACGTTGACTGACTGCTTTAATTCCTTGAAGACTTCTTGCTTGTCTTTATAAAAAGGCAAGGAATTTCGTAAGAGAAGGGAAGTGTCCCCCCCCCACACTTCCGAAATTAATTCCCATTCAACTTTGACAGTCTTCAAGTTTATCCTAAAGTATATAAATTAGAAGAATTTCAATTAATTAATTACATTCTAAATCAAGCGTCTTGAAATGCCGTATGCCTTCATTACATGTATCAAGCATGACACAATGCAAATATGAAATTAGTTTTACCGTTTTCAAATTAAATATCTTTTTACACTGAGCAAGCACTAATTCCCTTTCATTATCATATCTAGAAGTGAGAATATCCCACGTGTTTTTATAGTTCTCAGGGACAATAGCAAATCCTCGTATAAGTTTGGAAGCGTCCAGCGAAACGGTACTCTGCAGATATTACAATTTTTAAATACCCTACTATGACTTATTTGAGTGAATTAAGCTTAGAAATATTGACTTAAAACTTAGCCAACTTTCAATCTGTCTGTCGAATGTTGGGAGATCATATTTAGGAAGATTAATGTTAACATATGACGCAGGCTTTGACTGACTTCCATTAGCGAAGTTCAGTCTAGCATTAAATGAATTCAAAAATGATTCAACTTTTATCAATGATTCGTCTACTAAATCTTGAGATTGAGTTAATTTAGCAAACTCCTCATCTTCATCAAACTCGTCAAGAGTTGATAAATAATCATAATCGTACTCTTGAAGCTTTT